>JBBKCR010152656.1:0-17806 GCA_037577295.1 Ladigesia roloffi
TATATAATTCCAAATTGTTTCATATTTTAGAGGCTCATTATTCAGCCTTTTTATCCCCCTCTTTCGCACAGCATTTTACTTTTTTTTTTCATTTTCACTTCCTGCTCTCAGTCCATCCCCCATCCTCTTTCCCTTTCTATCCTCTCTCTCTCTTTTTCTTACACACACACAGGCTATAATTTCATGCTTTCCCCTGTTCGGATCAGGCTCAGTGCTGTTGTTATTAGGCTGTGTTCACCAACACTTTCAAGGAGGCTGCAAAGAAGAAAAAAAAGATAACCGGTCGAATATTGTGGGTTTTTTTTTTACAGTAAATGTTAATATACAAAAAAGACAGGGCAGCAAAATCGAGACTTCTCAGGCTTCATTTGAGAAACGTTTGAAGTGGAGCTGAGCTCAGCCATGTTCCTGTCCCAATCCGGATCCGCGCCGGGGCGGGAATCCAGTCCGCGTGTTCGGTGCGACCGCGCGCCTCGGTAAAATGGCTGTGTCTCGCGGAGCCTCGTGCTGGGTTGATCGGTTCCTCGCGCTCACTCTCGTCCTGTAACCGAGCAACCGTCTCCCCCCGTTCCACTCGTTATTATTTACATTCATTCCTTTATTTATATTCTTTAAGTAACTTTTTATATTTTGTTATTATATCTTTCAAGCAGAAGCCGGAGTGGAGTAGGATCCGGTCCGGAGTGAAGAGAGAGAGAGAGAGAAAGAGAGAGAGAGAGCGAGCGAGCGAGAGCGAGAGAGGGGGATGATCCGGGACACATTGTTACAAATAATTGTATTCATGTTGCTGTTTCTGAGCTGGACTGTTGAGTGAGTCTCATTGAGAAAGACTAGAGAGAGAGAGTGAGGGAGAGAGAGGAGGTGAGAGAGAGACACAGTCTCAGACAGAGGAATATCATGGCCGCTCAGGTCGCCACTCTCAACACAAGCCCGGTCGCCGAGCTGAAGAAACCGGACCGGGACTCTCAGGACGACTCGGTGTCGGTACCGGGAGGAGACAAACAGCAGCAGCAGCAGCAGGAGGGGAAGGATCCGCGGCCAGACGGAGCGTCCCCGGGCCAGAAGGAGCTGCAGGACGGGGCCGAGGTGGGAAATGCAGTAGGAGGTGGTGGAGGAGGAGGAGGTGGTGGTGGTGGAGGAGGTGGTGGAGGAGGAGGGGATCCTGATCTGAAGAACGGCAACGGGAACCCGTCCAGGCTGAACAATAACAACAATAGCGTCAATAACCAGAATGATTCGGGTGGACCTGACGGCGGTGCCCACCCCGGCATGGTCCACCACCACCCGGGCGCCTTCCCCCCACCTCCCTACGGCTACAACCAGCACTACACCCGGCCCCCTTTTCATCAACATGGCGGACAACAAAGCCCTGGCATGGCAGCTGCAGCACCGGGCAACATGCTAGAGCCCTACCCGCCCAACTCACACGACCACGGCTTCTCCAACCACTATAACAGCTACAGCCCCTTCCCCAGTCGGACTTCTTATCAGGCGCATGGCTACGGCATGAACTCTCCGCGCAGCAACCCGTCCCCCGCCGCCGGGGGCCAGCCAGCCAAGCAGCCTCAGCAGCCCCAGCCCCAACAGCAGCCCCCGGGAGGAACCGCCGGGGCAATGGTGGGCTCTTTCAACAACCAGAGGTATAACATGGGCAACCCCCAGCCAACTTCCACGCCAACTCTCAACCAGCTCCTGACCTCCCCGAGCTCCACGAGGAGCTACCAGACCTACCCGGCCAACGACTACAACAGTCAGGACGGGCCGGGCAAGGGAGCAGGGGAACTGAGCAGTACCAACCAGTACGGAGGGGGTCACCCGGTCTGGCAGCCCAGGAGCCACCACCCGCCCCCCATGAGCCCGGGTAACACCGGACAGACCCTCAGCAGAAACCAGGTAAAAGTTTTTGTTTACCTCCCTCACTACTTCTGTGTCTGAGCTGCTCAAGAGAGAGAAAGAGAGAGAGAGCGCCATTGTTTCTGTGTGTCTCTTCTCTAAAATGGCTGCCTCCCTGTTTTTCTCCCAAACTGCGCCTTTACCAGGGGATTTTTGCGCAATGACAGAGCGAGAGAGAAGATTTTTCACCCTCCGTGGCTCGTATCGTGGGACAAGTGCGAGGGGAAGGGAGGGAGGGGGCATGACTTGCTGTTTGCTGCCGGACATTTAGAAGTAATGCACATATTTTGTGTATCTGAATGTGTATGTGTGTGTGTGCGCACCAAAAAAAGGACTGCGCAAAGGCTTCTGTTGAGCATGTAGTTTCCCCTCAGTTTTTTGTTAAGATGTGTTGAGGGTAGATGATGTTTGCTTTTTAATCAAGAAAAGGCTCCTGGGCTGTTTGGGAGAGAGATGAAAGTGGGATTTGATGATGTTCTGACGAGGAGTTAAGATGTTGCAGAGCTTGAGGGAGGGGTGGCTCAGCCACGCGGTTCAGATGGGGCAAAAAGTGCAAAAATAAAACGTCCCGTAGTCGAGCATGTGTGGATTGTTTGGAGCAGACGGTGTTAATTTGATTGACCAGAGCCGTTTTTGTCGATGCGAGTCGAAGCGAATGAGCTGCTCGCCCCTGAACACGCTCGGTGATTTGAGTAAACGCAGAGGCTGCTTTGCTTTGGGATTTGAATTATGGAGGTAAAATCCTTCTGTCAAAGCCAGGAGACAGTTGGTCTTAGGTTGACATGCGAGCTGAGATCTGATTGGCTCCCCATCTCCTGCTCTTGGCCATTTATAATTGCATCTAATGTAATGGCGCAAAAGAGCCCTGCTGTCGGACTGCTGCTACTGCTGCCCCACAAAAAACTCCAAACGGTTTCTTTATCTGCACGATACACTTTTCAAAAAAATCCAAAACGCTCATTAAAGTAATCAGATTATTTTAAAATAATTTATTAATGTATTTGTTTTTACACCCCCTCCCATTTTTCCTGAATTTTAAAAGCATTAATTTTTCAAATTTTTGGGACTATGTTTTTTAGTACTGTATGTATATACTACTATTTATCACACGCATTTCACTACCTCAGCCTATTGTTTTTGCATCTTTACATTGTATTAACGGCATGCAAATATTTGTAGTTTTGCACACTTCTTGGATTTATACTGAATATGCATTTTTTGCAATACATTTTGCATGCTTTAGATAGTGTGAGCTTCTATTCTCATTTTTTGTATAATGTATTTTAAAGCCTATGTCCATGTTTTATTGACTAAAATAAAGCTGCTGCTGGTTGTCTGTAGATGGCACTAGGTGTGGCTGTTGGGTTTTTCCCTCCCAACACACTGATCCAAGATCAGTGCTGATGAGACTAATTAAGACCAACTGAGAGTGTGTTTACAAACCATCCTGCTGTCAGCGAAGTGTCACTTCTTTCTACTTCTGTTTTTATTCCTGATCTAGACTTGTGGCCACATCAGCACTGCTATTCTGTTTCCCAGGCTCGTGCTGGAAGTGTCCACATATGGCGTTTTTACAGAGTCTGCTGTTTTTCTCCTGGACACATGAAAGAGCATCTTTACTATGTTTTAGATTGGAAGATTTTAAGAGCTGCTTATTGTTATGAAGGTGCACCAAAATAAGGCTTGAATTATTTTTTAGAAAATAATTGTTTTTCAGTATGTGAGAGCATTTAGTGCATGTAGCTAGAGTGCAGAAGTGATTCTGTAATAAGAGCTTCGCTGCATGTGGACTAAAATATATATATTGTCGTTTGTCCCGGCAGTCTTCTCAGAACCAGTTCAGGTATTTGTATTAAAATAGATCTTAAGTCGCTGTGCTTGGGCGTGCATGGATATTTTGATTTTGCTGCTGTTACCTTAGTCTAATACAAGCCATTTTCTTCCCGAAATCAGAAGTGATTCTAGTGGGTGGAGGAGTCAAATGCCTCATTGATCTGAGTGTGTTGTGTCCCTTTCCACCATGTGGTGGAAATTGTGTGATGATTCCATTGTAGGCTATGATTGATTTTGTATGGATGCAAAAGGTCACGCCACGTACTGTTTAGCTAAATTAACTGGGTTAGACTCTTAATAAAGCAACAAATGTGATGAAGTTAAACTCACATGAGTCTACATCTCTCGTTTTTTTGTTTTTTTTTCAGTGTCAAGTGGTGACATTGGCAAAACATATTTGGTTCCCAAAATAACCTTTAATGTTTGAGCAAATCCATTGAAAGTTTCATAAGGGAGCTAGAAGTGGTTCTTTTTTGGTATTGTGTAAAAACCTCATTGGCACCATTTTGCTTTAAGAGTATACTGACTAAAATGTGATCTCTCTCACTAATTGCTGCTATTCTGTTAGCACCTTTAGTGGTGGGTGCTCTTAGTTTTATTAAAATAAGTTTCCGTCCTGGAGGCACCACATGAACACCATGTTCTGCTGTTGAGATTGGATACTTCAAAAATTTCCCAATTTGTCAGTGACCTCATGTTTATCTCCATCATGACCAAGTAAAGTTGTCAGTCGGTCAACGGAAATAATCAGATGAGATCAATTAAATTGATGTTAATTAGTAAGAATGGCAAAGTATTTTTACAATGTACAATTAACCTTTGTTTTCTCTATTTGTGTGTCCCCAGAAGCATCCAAAAAATAGGTGATTAAAGTTAGTTTACTACAGTGATTCACTGCCCCCCTTGGCTTTTTTTTGTGTTTTTTTTTGCTGAACTCCTATTTAAGCCAATAAATTACTTTTAGAAACGAAAACTGCTGCCAGTATCTTCAATATGTTCGATAGCTAGCTTGGTCAAGACATGCTAATCAACAAAATAATGTATCCATGTCCAGGGCCTTCAAAGATGATTTCTCGTGACTGAGCTTATTTATGGCGTTCTATCTCAGGATAGATTAAGACATGCACTTTTTTGTTAATTGTTGAAGCTTGGAAATGGTCTCTGTGACTGAGTTGATATTCTTTTTAGGTTTTTCATCTAGCTGAAATGCTGTCTCTTAATAATCCAGTGACATGCACTTAATATCTGCTCATTTCTTTTTCCACTGACTGATTCTGTGGTGCGTTGAAGGGATGTGTCCCACACCTTTACGATTTCTATAGATTACTATTGTCATAGTTCCTAAGCATTCATTAGCAAAGTTGGATAGTTTATTATTATAAAATTGTTTATGTTCACTGTTGAATTGACTAGAGTGTGGGTGGATTGGTAACCTAAATCAAGCTTTTCCCAGAGTTGGATCTTACTACTCTGCCATCTGTTAGATTTGTGACTGAAAAACAAAGTTGGATTATGAAGATACTTCCTGAAAAGTTTATTACAGAAGTGATTCTGAAGCCGCATGTGCATTAGATCATTTGTGATCATTTTGCCTGCTGCCTCATTAGTCTGGATCGTATTATTTATGGATTTGATTTCTTAGCCTTATGTGTTATGAAGGCCTGGTTATGAAGAAAGCCGACTGGTGAGATTGTACTTTAAGTATAGGCAATGCAGAATGCAGTGGTTGGGTGTTTTAATGTATGTGTGTATATATATTTGTTTGTGTTTGTATGTGTATATATATAGTTGTGTGTAATACAAACAGAATTGATCTTTTGCACATATTTGATAGAGAACTGGGGTGGCACAATAACTATTATCAGTCTGATGCTGATACTAACACCATAAACCTCAAGTGTCTGGTCACACCATCATCAATCACATACTCTCTCTTTGCCTTTTTAAGACAATCAAGCTGTTAATTATACATTTGTTAGAATCTGAACTAACAATATAGTGCACCATGTGTTACAATTATAATTTCTAGACATTCCCAATGTACAGTTTGCCCTTTATGGAGTCTGGGTGCAGGTCTGAATCACCAGGCGCTCTTTCTTGGATATTATAAACCACTTGGATGCAGGAACTTGTATTTTAATTTAATGTGGAGAGTAGAAACTATTTGAAACCCAGTCTTGCTGATCATCTGTGTTATTCATTTCCTAAAACATGTCAATTAATGGCAAAAATGTGGCTCAAAGTTTGATAAACATTCATGAGATGGTTCAGATCCAGTGGTTTTTGACCCGTATTGGACCAATATCAGATCTACAAAGCACTAATAGATCCAGGTGTGTATAATGGCCATAAAAAATCGTGTTGCGATACCAAGAGGTTTGAGTTCTGTATTGACTAAGGTATCCAGGCTCTGACATTTAAATGCAGTGTGTCATTTGGTAAGACTTTTATACTGTGTTTACTTTATTAATACTAGCGCATATTCTGTCTTCTAACTATTTGTTAATGTAGTAGCTTTTTAATTAATTTAATGTGAGCTGTTCATTTGTTTAAAAGTAAACCTATTAATCCAGTAAATGCACATTTATTTTCAAAGCTAACTAGTCATGTTTTTCTGATATAATTGGAAAAAATCGCAATAATTAATTGGATCAGCTCTGGACAGTGCTGTGTTAGAGGAGGCAGTAATAAGCAGGGTGGGCTTTTTGTTTGTCAGATTGTTAGTAAGTACACTTCTAATAACACTAATTTTTCAACCCAAATCCGTAGAGATGGGTAAATGTCTGCTGTAACGGGTTTTAAAGTATTCCCCTTCCTCAGCCTGACTACATTTCCCAGATGTTCTGACACCACTAATATTTTGATAGTCTGAAGATGTGTATTTTGTGCATGTATTTGGTGCATGCATAAATGTATTCTTTCAGATGCTTGCAATAGGGTGAAACTGTAATTGTGTAGATTTTGGCTTATTTGGGGAAAATTTATTTAAAAAAGTAAAATGATGTTACAGTAAATCTCACTTTAACGCGGATCAGCAGTCGCGGTTTCAGTCAAACAGAGTACCGAATTGGTAATTGTTCATTGTAACCCATGCACAAACGAGGGAACTACAGGTATCCTCAGCAGTTAAAAAATTATTTTAATTTTTTTGCTTTTGTGACGTCTGCCACACTCCCTCATGCTGGGTTGCTGAGCACCACGCTCAAACATTAATAACCCAGGGAAAGAGGGAGCGCAATAGTCCAGGCCCGAACGTCTCAGCATTCTTTGTTGCAATATATAAAATTTCAGGTGCTAAATTAAGAAAAATTTAATTGACAATTTGCAAAATAAATTACATGCATTCAAATTTCCATATAAAAATCTATACACTTGTTGCTACTGTGAAGAGAAACACAAAGAAAGCCTGTTTTGGGATGGTGAAATGCTGCTGCTCTTAGAGACAGGAGGTTTGAATGTAGCCAATATGAGATCGCTAGTTATTGCTCCTCCTGATGATTATCTCCTGCTTTGATGCAGATACAGACCAGAATTTCTCCATGTTCTCAGGTTTTTCATTTTTTTGTTAAAGCCATGAATTATCCTTACTGTAAATTAAATGAAATCATTTGTGTATTTACCTGCTTGTACCAAAAAAAGGACGTTGCATACCAATGAAAACCCAAAGGCATAGATTTAAGTGCTGTCTACACAGGAGTAACTATGGTATATACATTCTAGCAATGCGTGGCTTCAGTTAAACTTTACAATACAAATACAGGTTTACAGTTATATTTGTTTACATACCTATACTGTATTATTGTATTCAACTGAGTTTTAATTAAATAAAAATGTTTTGGGAGCATATTTGAGGGCATATTTAGGGTTTACACTGTAAAAATAGACCTTCTTAACCACGTCACAGTGCTGTTTTTCACTATACATGGATGGCCTTGTATCTTTACTGTATTTATAAAAGACTTGCTATTGTAACTTGGTAAAAGAATCAAATATTCACGTTTAAAGCATCTATAAAAAGTAACTGCAAGTGCTTGACCCTATTTTTGGTATGGCAGCAATAACCATTTTCATTTATTATGCTTTACTCAAGAGTCTTGAGAGATTTAGCAGCGCTGCTTTATTGTTTATCACTTTTATTGGCGGAAGATGTAATGTTATTATTTATTCTAGTCATTTGTGAACAAAAACTCTGTGTAGTATTTCTTCAACTCAGTCTAGTATTTCTTTGTATGTGTATTGATGACACCAAGCAGGTATTTTCAGTTCATAACATGAACATGTACTAATCCCAGTACACATTCATCCCAGTATACAGCTCTACAGCCAGTCTGTTTCAACTCATTTGCTCAACATTTCACATTCACAACTGCAATAACCAGAATCAGTCATTCTCTCTTGGAAATGTTGTGTTACTCACAATATATATGCATAGAAAACGTTGAGGATTATTGTGACATAATTCACAATATCATTAAATGCCATACTGCTCAGCTCAAAACTGACCTACAAAAATCTGTATTGTAACACCATGAGCACCAGAGGCTAAATACAACTGAACATCTGTAATAGCAGAAATTTAGTTTAGAAATTGCCTTTTTTAACTATATCACAAATTATGCTTTATTCAATGTGAAATAAGAATAAAGAATGTTAATGAAGCAATTGATTAACAAAGTTAAAGTGAATCAGCTAACACGGAGTTAATAAGTTAGCTATGAACGTAAAGCGGTTGCAGTAGTAAAGTAAAGCGTGGGCTGTTGAAGGTGGGTTACAGGCCAGGAGAATCCTGAAGGTGAAACGTTAACCTGACCTGAGACTAACAAGCATGAGAGCCAATGTCTGAACTGTATCAGAGCAGCCAGGCACCGCAGATCTTAATATTAGCTGTTACACAGCTGTGAATGAGTTACTGAGATGGTCTCTTCTAGAGACAGTGACGGGATTCCTGTCCCCAGTGGAAAAGACCAACTTTGACTTATTTGGGATAAAAATTGAAGTTACCCTTTTATTGGTTTCATGGGAAAGTTTGAAGTCTGCTTTGTTTCAGCAGCGAGGTGGAAGGAGAAGCAGCAAAAAAACAATAGAATAAAAAAACTATACAACAGTTTAGTATAAAAAGTACACTTTATTAGTGTGTGTGTGTTTGTATATTTTTGTGTGTTCGAGATTTCAACCTGAGATTGTTGTCCATGAGTGTCTGACCTAAATGAATGTGCAACATTTGTGTTTTAAACCATGATATAAACTCCCAAGTTTTCAGCCCAAAACTGACCTCAGCAATTTCTGTGACTTGTCCTCTGTAACGTACTTGTTGGAGTGTGCGACTCAGGCATGCCGGCATTAAACTGTTAAAGTAGTAATAGTAGTAAGGAGAACAAAGTCAGGAGGTAAATAAAATTGTGAGTGTGTGTGTGTGTGTGTGTGTTTACTGCTGATGCTACAGTGCTGTCTGCGCTGCTGAGTAATGGTTCTCAACATGCTGCCTCACCTTTCGGTGCGTGCACATGCGTGCCTGTCTGTCTTTTGAAGGTAGGTGGGGGGTGTTTTTGTGAATGATCTCTTGCTGGCTGCCGTTGACAGCTGTGTGTAAGTGTCTGAGTGTGGGTGACTGAGACTGTGTGTGTGTGTGTGTGAGTGTGAGAGAGAGAGAGAGTGAGTGTGTATTTTCCTAGCAAATGCCTCGGGAGTTGCTGTGACCTGCTCATTTTCCACGTTCAATTGGCACTCGGTCTTTTCAGCAGTAGTGCAGTTTTTGGGCCAGATGAGGCACAAACGTACACACACAGTGACATCCCGCTCTCACATTCACTTCAGAGGCATCCACACACACTGCTAGTCCACATACATTCATTTAAATTTTTGTGGCTAATGCCTGTAATTGTTATTGAAAACAGTAAGACTGATTGTGGCTGATCCTGCTACCCTTTATCGAAACTTCACCGATACCGATACTGTGCCACACCAGTAGTGTAGTGAAGTTAACCTCAGTCAGAACTGCTACAATTTATACCATCTTAAGAAATGTAACTTGTATAGGGTGTGTGGCCATAGTGTTGCTCCACCCACTTTGTTCTGGTAGGACCCAAACTGATGATTAGTTTTGATCACTGACATGAGAAGAGAGTGAGGTTTGTAGTGGTCCTACATTTTCAAGTATTGTTACACTCTTTCAAAGTCAATTTTTTGATACTGTATTGAAATAATTACACTGTTGTCTACACTATATGGCCAAAAGTATTGGGACATGGCTGTTAATTGTAGAATCCCAGTCATTTCTTTCTAACCCCAGTGAACAAAGGTCCATAAAGACATGTTTGGAAAAGTTTGGTGTGTATGAAACAGATTGTGAACCAGGGCTTCTCGTCCAATATTAGAGCCTGACCTTGCTCTACAGAATGACTGGGCACAAATTCTAAGAGAACCTCCTGTATAAAGCCTGCCATAAAGAATGGATACTGTTATAACTGCAAATTGCGTATTATTATATTATCATTGGCGTAATGGGTGTCCCAATACTTCTATCCATATAGTGTATTTATCACATTTATATCTACAAAGATACACAATACATAACATACCTCTTTCTGGGTCGTGTTCAAGGCTTCAGTGGCGCCAGAACAAAAGGAATAGTGTCTTCCAACCCTGGTTCTTACTTTTGTTTTTTGTTTTTTTTTTATGTTGTTTGCCTGTTCCTCCCTTCTTTTTATTCAGGGTGGTCTTGACCTCATTTGCATCCGGTATTCATCTTTCCACTTCTCACTTCTCACTGCAGTGTAGATATATTTCCGACTTATTTTGCCTCCTCTCTCTCTCTCTTTCTTTCTGTTTCTCTCTTTCTGTTTTTCTCTTTCTGTTTCTCTCTCTCTCTCTCTCTCTCTCTCTCTCTCTCTCTCTTTTCACCTCTTCACAATTCTATGCCAACACCAACCTGTGTAACTGGAAAGATGCATTTTGTGGGGCAGTTTTAGCTGGAACACGGACTTCTAAAGCTTGTGCAAGACATTTTAGAGAGCGTTCCTTCCTTTATGAAAGCTGTGATTTCACTTTAGCCAAGAATCAGCTCACACGAACCTCGTTACTTTCATTAGCTCATTCAACCAAGCCTGTTCGAGAGAAACGCAGTGCTGTTTTGAACACAGTCCAGTATGGCACCCTTGAATCGTGGTGTCTCCTATTAAAGAATAAGAGTCCGACTGGAGAAATGTCATATTTAAGTTATTCCACTGGGATGTGTTGAAATGTGAGAGTAATATATTTTCTTTTGACATTTACTTTTTATATGTAGCAGATTTGCATAGTAATTTCTTTCTCTAAACTTTTGGGCTATGCGTCTGTAGATTTGTGTGTCTGTGTGTGTGGTGGGAAAGGGTTAGTGACCTTTTAAATGGGAGCTGGAGAGAGTGGATCAAGAAATGCTGAACAGGCTACATTTCTGTGATCAAATGTACAGACAAGACTTGAATCTATTGTTATTAATGTTGTTTACATTTAACAAATGTTTTAATTTCAGTTTTTTTTCCTTCACCATTTGCTCTTTGGCAGTAAGGACGACAGCGAGCACATTCTCATTCCTCCACTCTGTGGAGGCTTGATGGTCTGTTTCCATATAAAACAGGTAGCGCAGCAAACCAGAAAGTGACTGACACGTAATCATATTCTGATAATGAGAAAACAGGCTTTGGCTAGCTAGTAACTTCTCACACACAGACGGTACTTTTTTTCTGCTCAAATGAAAGATTGCAGTGTACTACAGCCATAGTTTTATCAGAATGTGTGTTTATCATCTTCTGACTCCCAATTATCAGTGTTTCTCCAGGATTGATATGGGAAATGTGGGCCGATATCCGATTATTCTTTTATATATACTGATGTCCACTGTGGAGGTGTTTGGTTTATTTGTTTGTTTGTTTGTTTTTTTACTCCTCCTTCTGGCAGCTGCTAAGCCGAAGCAGGAAAAAACATCATGTTAAGCCACTTAGAAAAGGAAAAATAATCATTTCTATTCAATGTTTTGTGCAGTGTGCTGCACAAAATTAAATTAAACAGGGCTAATTATACTTTATTTATAATGAAATGTGCTGTTGCTCTTTAAGTAGTATCAGTATTCTCAGAACAGTATATTGGGAAATAATGAATAATTGTGATGATGGTAATCAGTCACTACTTTGTAATATATTGATATAAGCATTTTTATGTACAGTTTACATTTTATAAAGATAAAAAATTGGACTACGGAGTCTTGAATTAGCATTTCTAAAAGGTATTTTGTAGCACTTTTTTTAACACAATACCTGTAGTATCAGTGTGGTTATGTTTTACATTTTTGTGTCGTTTAGATACAACAGACTTGAGCTGAATCTGGCACTCACTCACTTAAGGAGGCATTTTCCCCATTTTTCTGACTTCTGCTCCACACGCGGCATTATAAACTACTGACACACTGGTACAGCAGCTCATCGTGTGTTTTGCTTGTCTAGGACCTGCTGAAACAACAAAGTAGATGTTCATCCTTAACAAACGCGGTTTGCCTCTTGGGGGGGAAACGAATCTTCCTTTTTTCAAACAGTGAGTTGCAGGATCACCTCCATACTAGTCCATACTACTCTACATCACTAGAGTTTAACCTGATGTGAGATGTACTTGTACTAAACAGTGAATAAACAGTGAATAAAAAATGTGAATTGACAGAATGATTCAATATAATGTAATAAAGTTCTTTAAAGATCTTTATTATGTTTATAATTTGGTGAATGCAGATTGCATTTTTTGACCGTTGGCGTTCGTGAAATGAGATCTCACTATTAGATGGTTAAGGCCTGTTTCCACAGGTCTGTGAGAGAGTTTCACCAAACACAATCATTCTTTTCAGAATAAAGTCTCCATAGCAGAATATTAGTGGTCTTTAATTAGTGGTCGGAATAGATTGTATTGGTGATTTAGCACTCCAGTGAATATTTTGATGATTAATGAAATAATTATTTTGGTTTTGTTTTAAACTCTTAAGTCTCCAACAGAAATCTACAACACTCATTGGAATTCCTTACACATTTCAGAGTGGTCTATTGACCTCCGGTTTAAACAGAATGTTTAAATGACTTGCATGCTGATTTTCTTTTAAAGGTGAGGGCCATTAATGTGAATCTGGTCTTGCAGATTACACTGAACATCCCAAGTCTTTGAGATTTCATATTACTGTTTATTTTTTTTATATAAGTCTTATTTTTAAATGTTTTTCAGTATGGGTGTTGTTATGCTTATTAATATTTTGGTCCCCAATTTCCATTCAGTTGTCTTTATATCAATACACAAACCTGTTTATATATATTTCTGCATGTTTTTTTTTTTCAGAAACTGACCATAATTGGTGTCATTTAAATTAATTTAGAACAGGTTATTTATTTTTTTTAATTAATTAATTTCTTTTTATTGGTCTCCTTTCTGACATAGATGTGTCCTTTTGCAATATTAAGCTTTTTGCACCACTAGCTCACACAATTAGAATCGTGTTGAATGAAATTTCCTTCTCTACTACATTTCCATGATGGCTAGTTATACAATTGTTAGTTTACAGTGATCTTAAAGCCATGGTGAACTGCAGTATATCTTCTGATTTGCCATGCTGCAAATAGGCCCAGAAGATTCTCGTGTGTGTGTGTGTGTGTGTGTGTGTGTGTGTCTGTCTGACAGGAGTGAAAGCGCTTTCTAGTACTTTGGCCCCAGGAGACAGCTTGACTTTCTCATAATATAAAAAATGCAAACATGAAGCGCATCCTCTCAAACGCCCAACCCACCAGACGCGCACACCTAAGGATTTGCATGGCCGCTGTCTAATTTTATCCATAGGCCAGTGTGCAAACAGAGTCCATGGAAAACAAACCTGTCCGTTATGACTCCCTTTTAAGCAGCACATCAAGCAAATTAGCTGTCAGCGGTAGTTATTGTTGATACTTTTATTGCATTTGTCTGTTATCTGAAACCAAGCTTTGTAATGATGTAGTCGTAGGGCTACAAAAAACCTTGAATGTTTAGAAAACTGATCATTGATTATTTGCAGGTTCACATTATATTACATTCATTTTGCAGACGCTTTTATCCAAAGTGACTTACAATACAAGGAAACACGTTTCAGGACTGTGTGAAAAACAGAGGACAGTATTAAGTGTTTAATTCTTTGTGTAGGAGTAATGCAAGATGTTCTCTGAACAGACGAGTCTTGGGTGGGGTTTTGAAGCTAGAGAGGGATTCTGCTGCTCTTGTCGGTTTAGGCAGCTCATTCCAGCATCGGGGAGAAACAGACGAGAAGAGTCTGGACTGGGTTTACCTGGTGTGTAGGGATGGCAGGGCCTGCAAATCTGTGAAGTTAAAGAAAACAGGACAAGCTGTTATGTTCTGTAGTTTTTAAGTGATTTCTGTTCTTACTAGTGTTGTCACAGTACCAAAATTTCAGTATTCGGTACAAATACCAGTGAAAGTCCACGGTTTTCGGTGCCAAAGCAAAACACAAAAATATGAATTGAACAAGCTCTTTTTATTAATAACAATTACATTACTAAATATACAATCTTCTTATTCATAAACTTAAACATATGTATTAATGAACAAATGTTTTTCAACTGTATAAACTGGCACATGATCCATACATATGAATTCAACAACAGCTCAGTTCAGTTTTCTTGCCTCAGGTGAGTTTTGTTTTCATACTTCTTCTGTTGCTGACATACATCTGTGATTGTTGTCGTGGTCTTCGTCAGCCTGTAGCTGTAAAAGGAAAATATAATATCCTTTATTAAAACAATTTTATATGAATTTTATATGTAACTTTTCACTAAATAACAAACCTCAGCTTTTATAATACATTTAGAAAAGATTAGTTATATCTTTTCTAAATTAGAAGTATATATCAATTTTACACAGAAAAACAGTTTTATTAAAAACACGAAAAAAATCCCTTAGGCATGACTTAACAATAAACATGTTATACAGCAGCTATTCTTCATTTTAAATTGTATTAAGTGCTCGTATAAAACATTCACACAGATTAAGGTTCACTCATTGTAACTTGATGTTAGATAAGAAATTATGTGATTTAAATGAATGGTATCTTACTGTAAAGCCTTACATAACTATACAGGACTGTATTTGACTGGACTTTTATTTCATAACCTAGAACTGCTTTTGTGGTGGGCCAACGAATTATTAACCATACATTTGTTCTCTAACACACACGTTTTTTTAAAAGCCTCTGGTATGTAGTGCGCTATTATGTTCTGTTTTAAACCCTGTAGTAGCATTAAATAGTTAATAGAGAATGTTATTCTGATACTCATGTTAGCATTAGCTGCACTTATGCTAATGATGAACTAAGCAAAAAAAAAATGAGGAAAGAGCCGCCTTACCAGCAGCAGTTCTGGTCGCAATGAAATTCTTCCAGACATAATGTTGAGCGTTAATATTCCTTCCTTTTCCTTTTGTGGCCTGTTCATGTTAATACGCACCTTTAGGTGATTTGTCTTTTTTAGGCTAGCTATGAGTCATTGACTAGCTAATATTTGTATGTTGCTTTAAAAAATGTCAATAGAAATAGTTGTTGCTTATTTTTAATTGTTTACATTTATCAATAGCATCTGTAGATTCAACCTCCCCTCAATTCACACACATGCAACACTGCCTTTCTCTGGTTTGATAGATGAACCAGGATGATGGGTGAGGACAGGCTGACACTCCCTCTGTGAGTGCTGTGCTGTACTCACAGTATAGAAATGCTGCCGTCAGTCATTTCGAAGCAGTTTGTCTTTTCTAGTCAGGGTGTTATGTGATTGGATAATGCAGAACTTGCGAAACATTTTTCTTCTTAAGTCATTTATTTTGGGAGAAACCCTCCAAGAAGAGTGGAAGCTGTTACAGCTCTATAGGGTAAACAAACTCAATATTACAGTCTGTGTATTTGAAAGTAATGCCATTAAATTCCCTGTCGGTGTAATCGACCGATTAGAGGTCGACCGATATGGGTTTTTCAGTAGCCGATGCCGATATTTTGGAGTCAGGTTCAGCCGATGGCCGATATATGCTGCCGATATTTCTTGGCCAAATAATTGAATGTTTCCACCTCTATTGGAGGTAAAATATCACACTAATAACACAGATAGATACACAATTTCTCAACTTGCCATTCATTGAATAATGACTCAAATAGAAATCTAAACTTAACTAGCAAAAACAACTTAACTATAACAATACAATTAAACAATAGTTTAAACTTGTAAACAATAAATACAGCAGCATCAAAATCCTTTAGTGCAATTCTTGAGGTAAGGAACATTTTTAAACATGCGCATTCCTTTTTGTATTATGTTCAATATTAATCCCACTTCCAGCCCATGAGTCTTTCTCCTCCCACCCATCCCTCACTGAAAGTTGTTAGTACTCCCAGTTTAAGAGCTGCAGGTTGTCGTGCAGGAAAAACAAACATTCTGCATTTTCTCCTGTGAGCCGACACCTCTTCTCAAAATGGATTATTCCAATCCCACTAAATACTCTCTCACTGGGAACAGAGGCTGGGATCCAGCACAAGCAGCATGGGCTACATGTTCCACAGCAACAATAATACTAGGCTGCCCGCCGAGGTGCCTATCTGTGCACTTGGATATCGGCCGATGCCGATGCATGCCAAAATACCAAATATCGGCACGATATATATCGGCTGGCCGATATATCGGTCTACCTCTAGTCCCGATACATCTGTCCATAAATTGTATTTAATCATGCAGTGACCTTGATTAACCATTTTTGGAAAAACTGTTGTACAAAAAGCCTCCACCTGCTCATAAAGCGCATCATGAATCAAATGATCCTGAAAACTTAATAGGATCTTATTGTCTATCTCTAGCCTTACCATCTTCGCATGTTCTCACGTTCTTCTGAACAGCAGGGTGAACATCTGGGCTGTGTAGATGGGAGTGTGCTCCCACACACACAGGAGAAATACAGCTTGAACAAGTCTAAATTGTAAAAGGATAAAGATGTCCAGCTTCGGACAGCAAGCCTCGTAAATATTTGACGGGCAGTTTTGCATTTTCACAGTTTGTCTTGCATGAATACAGAATCAACAGAAACAGGCTGAGTCTGAGCGCAGACAGAAACGAATAATGAATAATGAAATGAAACATCTCCTGTAGATATTGAGGTGAGTGTGGTGAAAGAATGAGCTGTTTATATGCTGAACTTGCTGCATGTTAGGCCTCTCCTAGCAGTCAATTAGCAACACTGCACTGAGATCAGCGTACCGTGACGTGCCTGATCACCCCGAGTTTGGGTGTGAAGGTGATGGTCTCATCTGAGTGGAGCTTGGGTTGTATTGTGGGTTTGGTGGGGTCAGGCTTGGTTGGACAGAACAATAGTTTTGCGCTGCATGCCTGGACCATGTGGCGGTGTGGAGGATTAAATTAGCAGCAGTTGTTTATCGTTTGTGCCTCGTCCATCTGTCTGATTCTGAGAAGACTCGCTCTCTGCTATTGGGCATCATTCCACTCGCACAAACCTCTGAAACTCCTCACTGGGCTTTACAGACTCCTCCGAAATGGTAATTGTTTAAACTGCTCTCAGGAAAAGGGTTCTTTGACACAGCAGAGCTCTGCAATATAGAGAACTTAATCGTAATGTTCCTTAAAGGTACATTTTCCATCATATAGAATCATTTAACCAGGCAAAGAATGGTTTAGACAAAAGTATTGGGACACCTAGGAAACAGGATGTTGTTGGTCCCAGTGAAGGACAACCTTAATGGTTCACCAGACCAAGACATTTTGGATGACGCCATGCTACCAACTTTGTGGACACAGTTTGAAGCTTTTCTGTTCCAACATGACAGTGTCCTAGTGCACAAAGTGAGTTCCATAAAGACATGGCTGGATGAGTTCATTGTGAAAGAACTTGACTGGCCCTCACAGAGTCCTGCCCATCTCCAGCACTTTTGGGATAAACTGGAATGGAGATTGCGAGCCAGGCCTTCTCTTCTCTTCTCTTCTCTTCTCTTCTCTTCTCTTCTCTTCTCTTCTCTTCTCTTCTCTTCTCTTCTCTTCTC
>JBBKCR010152661.1:0-17806 GCA_037577295.1 Ladigesia roloffi
CTCTGTAAAGCTGCTTTGTGACAACCTTGTTGTAAAAAGCGCTATAGAAATAAAATTGAATTGAATTGAATTGAATTCATTCACTGCAGCAATGGACTATAAAGTGGAGAATATACACATTTCAGTCATAAGTAAGTATGTGGTAAACTTTGGTGAGAAAAAACTATTTTGCAAAGATTTTGAGTCGAGTGTCTGTGTCTTAAAGCCAAAGATTTCGAGCCCTGTTCCTGGAGGCAATGTTCAAATGTAAGATTGTTACTTCGCCCAAAGCTCCATAAGACAACACTAATGGCGTCTGATGGCGCACTGTCTTACTCATTATTCAGTAGGATGCTTGTAAACTTATGTAAGCTTACATGACAAAATGGCCAGTTAGGGTTCTCCTCCAAGCATGTTGAGCTACCTGAAGAACCTACAGCTGTTGAGGTGCTTTTTGTGAGTCATGTGGCGCATGTCCTTACTCTCCTAATCTGACAGAATGATATAAGGTCTTTCCAATAAAATATATTCTTTCAATCTATAAATATACATGGATATATCTATATGAATACCAGGTAATGTACTACATACTACAGTGAAGTAAACCGATTAATTTACTAATTACTCTGTAAAATCTGGACCCACATCATCTCCTCTCACTGTTACAGACATATAGCTAAGATGACAATAAAATTCATCAAGTGAAGCCAAGTGCTGCCACCGACGACATGGCGCCTGGGGAGCAGTTAGGGGGGGGTGGTGCCTTGCTCAAAGATACCTCAGTGATGCCACTAGCAGTCCTGGGCTTCAAAACAACAATCTTCAGATCATAGCCTAACCAGCTGCCTCATCTCTAAATATATCCAACAGGTGGCAACATTTTATTGACAATCTTTTGCTCACGCATTTTGTTGCCATAGAAGTCGAAAGTTGAGCCGCATATTCAGGTAAATTTTAGGACTGAGAAAATAGACTTTATAATTTGTTTATCACCATCAAAAATGCTAACATTGCTGCCCTGGTCATCCACATCCTGAACTCACCCAACACACAGATTTGAGGCTCTGTGCTTTAAAGGTATTTGTAAAGAGGCATACGCTCTCATCCAGAAGGACTTACAATCGTTAGTTACATGGACAGTCCCCCTGGAGTTACTGAGGGTTAAGTGTCTTGCTCAAGGACACCATGGCAAACTCCAGTGCCTTATGTTTGTGAGCATAACTGCTTTGTAAAACACCTCCAAATGAGTGAGTGTTATATTTAATGAAACAATTATTTTGTGGTGTGTGTCTTTTGACTTCATTGGTCAAACTAGAACAGAATAATCATAAATGACTACAAGACACAGAAAAAGACAGGACATGTATGAGCATTCTAAAAACATTTGCCTCCATTACTTCAAATTCAATAAAAGTTCAGCTAACTTTGGGCCTGAGTGTGAAGTGAGTAGGGAGCAGGTGCTAGGATTCATCCAGAAGGAGTCACAAGCAACTCCCTGCACACAACTCACAGACCTGCTAACTACAAAAATACATGCAGATTTGTTAATTTGTTCATTGAGAGATGTTTGACATTAAGTCCTAGTCTAGATCAACAATGTAAAGCATATATTTATAATACAAAGCAACAACTAACATGTTTAAAGACATTTCTCTGATGAAATGTCATTCACAAATGTAGTTTAGGCATGGGCGTCCTCGGCATTCAACCAGAGGGGGCGTGTCCCCTTCATATTTCATAAATATTCGTTTGGACACCCCCCCACACACACACATTTAACATAAATAATTAGTTCGTCAGTACTGTACTTAAAGTACTTAACGATTCTACCCCACTACACCGATAGAAGAACATTTACATTTACGTCATTTAGCTGACGCCCTTATCCAGACCTAGTTAGGAAACAAATACACTACACGAACAAAATTAATAGGGCACCTGAAGGATTTGGTCCCCGTCTTCGCAGCTATGTCCTCATTCATTCCGTAGAGCATTTATGAAGTTGGCCACTTATGTTGAATGAGAAGTCCTGGCTCACAATCTCCATTCCAGTTCATCCCAAATGTGTTGGATGGAGTAAAGGTCCGGTCTCATTAAACCATATCTTTTTTTAACAGAAATGCAATGTTTGATTGAACAAAATTGCCGAAACCAGCACAATTCCGTCCACTTCTTAAAAGGGACATTCATTTGTTAGTGCTGAAAACAAAGCTGCACTTCCTGGAGTTTTTCTTGTATGTGTACTGTTCTTTGTCTAAAATATTATGCACAAAAAATGTACGTTTTGGTGCAAAAGAAATAAGATGCTACAACGTTAACTTCTCCAACAAAAAACTACATTTACCATGATACTGTGCGGCAGGGACAGCATCCGGGGACGTTGGGCTCCTCCCCGGGAGAGCTGTTGTGAGGAAGTTTGGAGGGAGATGGGCTGACAGGGTGAAGAGGGAACTGGAGAGGGAGAGGACGGTCTTTTCGAGTTTATCTCTGTAAGTGCCTAGATCGGCGCGGGGAGACACTGAGATCCACACTTTCCTGTTTTGGGGGTGTGGGCGTATGTGGGTGTGGGGTGCTGCACATCTGGATGGTCGGCGGTCCTATGAGGAGTTTTAGGGGTTTGGGCAAACATACCTACAGATTAAACGTGGACTACCAGATAAACGAGAAGAGAGAAAATTTTCAGCGACCGCTGGAAGATAGTGGTCTGCTTCCACTGCTGTGAGTTTTAAACTGCTCTATCTTTCCTGCTGGTCTGGTGAGATCTGATCTGTGCCTGGTTTAGTCTGGTCTCTTGGGGTCAGATCTTATCTGAGCCTGATCTGGTCTGATCTGTGCCTGTTTTTGTCTTGTCTGCCCTGGTATTGTCTGGTCGGATCTGATTCGTGTCTGAGGTCTGATCTGATCTGTGACTTGTCTGGACTAATCTGATATTTGTCTGTGGTTTGGCCTGGTCTTATCTATGTCTGGTCTGGTTTGTGCGTAGTCTAGACTGTATCTGGTCTAGTCTGGGCTGTTCTGATCTGTGACTGGTCTAGTATGATCTGACCTGTGTCTGTTCTGTTCTGAATCTGAACTGATCTAAGCTTGGTGCAGTCCATTCCGTTCTGATCTCTGCCTAATCTGGTCTGGTCTGATCCGGTCTGATATGCGCCTAGTCTAGTCTGGTCTAATCTGTGCCTAATCTAGTCCGATCTGATCTGTGCATAGTCTAGTCTAGTGTGGTCTGGTCTGATCTGATCTGTACCCAGTTTTGTCTAGTCTGGTCTGACCTGTGTGTGGTCTAGTCTTGTCTAGTCTGATCTGTGTGTGGTCTTGTCTGGTCTGGCCTGGTCTGATCTGTGCGTGGTCTAGTCTGATCTGTGCGTGATCTGGTCTGATCTTTGCCTGGTCTGGTCTGATCTTTGCCTGGTCTGGTCTGATCTGTGCCTGGTCTTGTCTGGTCTGTGCCTGGTCTGTGCCTGGTCTTGTCTGGTCTGATCTGTGCCTGGTCTGGTCTGATCTGTGCCTGGTCTTGTCTGGTCCGATCTGTGCCTGGTCTTGTCTGGTCCGATCTGTGCCTGGTCTTGTCTGGTCCGATCTGTGCCTGGTCTGGTCTGATCTGATCTGTGCCTGGTCTGGTCTGTTACTAATCTGTGCCTGGTCTGGTCTGTGCCTGTGCCTGGTCTGGTCTGATCTGTGCCTGGTCTGGTCTGATCTGTGTCTGGTCTGGTCTAATCTGTGCGTGGTCTGGTCTGATCTGTGTCTGGTCTGGTCTAATCTGTGCGTGGTCTGGTCTGATCTGGTCTGATCTGTGCCTGGTCTGGTCTGATCTGGTCTGAGCAAAAAGTGTTACAACACATTATTTATTCAAAAATATCGCCATTAAACATGCAGGTCTTAGCCAGCAGTCTATCTAGTAACTCAGAAAGCTAGTCGGCTAGGTTCTGTTTCTGTTTTTTGCTGTTAAAAACATATGTCACACAGAAGGAGGTATCACACATTTTGCTATCAGGCTCATCAGACACTTTCGGCGATTAGCTGCTAAGCTAGCTCATAAATAATTAAATGATCTGTTTGTTTAAACCAGAACAGTGTGCCATATGAACAACAGTCCTGTTTCATTTAAATTTAGTTTAGTTTCATTTTATTGACACTGACAACGTTAATCTGACATTTTAGTGCTTTGATTTTATAGATTTGGTTGTGTGGGAGAGTGACTTTTGGCAAGAGGTCAGCAAAAAAAGTCACAATTTAATGAAAATGAGAAGTGGTAATTAAATAATATTGCTCTTTTGGCTCACCACAGCTCTGGAGCTAGGCTGTTTGAGCAGCTACAGATGAAAGTGAAAATATCAGCAGTGTGGAGCTGAATCAGTTTCTATAAGCAGTTTGTAATCACTGTTCATTCAAGAAAAAGGGTTTATGAAATGCTGCCTTAAAATTTCAACACGGCCCTTTAATATATTAACAATCTGAAATAGTACAAGAAAGACCACCTGGAACCAAGGTGAATGGAGAAAACTGTAGTCAAATATGGACATAATATTAGTGTTATGATAATAATGCTGTGGCTTTTTTATTTTAATAAAAGTCCATGTCATTATTTTCCTGGAGTCAAAAACCAGCCACATTTCAAATCGTAGGGTTTTTTTTTTGCTACAAAAATGTACGTTTAGTTTTTTAGACCCACTTTTTTTAGACCCACACCTAAGTCTCTAAGTTCTAGGCAGCCAATCGGAAAAGGGATAATTTCCATATTAATTTTAAAGGCAAAGTAAAGGAAATTAGCCTATTTACTTCGGAGTCATATGGTGAGTTTGGAAAATGGTTTTGTAAGAATGAGAAATGGGCAAGATCAGATATGATATCGGTATGAAGTTCCAATAAAGCCATACATTTGTAATCATACATTGGTCGGCGACAGCCCCAATCTTTATATTATACTTCGAAGACAAGACATTGTGTGATAAGAGATGCATCGGCAGCAGACGCTCTTTGACAACTTTACGGTAATTCTTACACTATTTAAATGACTGTTTTGTTTTTGACTGTGTAGTTGTTTAGCTGTGTATATTTTTGGCTCGTCTAATAAGTATAACAACAACCCAAATGTTTAGTTGGGTATATATTTGGCTGTTCCAATAATTGCCTAGTTTATTCATTTTGTGATGTAACCTTACTAACAACTTACTAACAAACAGCACGATTTCAACCATTTCAACAAAAATAAAGCTATATTTAAAGGAATAAAGATGCATTATATTGGAATCGTATCGGAACTGGAAAAACGTGGATCGGCCCATCACTAGTAAGACTGAATTATGACAAATTATGAATTGTAAAGTTGAAGCACAAACCTGCATAAAGGTCATGGGAAAAAAACATAGAATATGTGGCCTTTAACACTAGGTGTCTATAATGCTTAAAGTAAATAATTAGACTTATATGAACACCTACTTTCACTTGGACACCCAGTAACTCACCAGGAGCTGTGATTGGTCACGTTGTCGGAAAGTCTGTGATTGGTTAGAGGTTGATTTGCATGCTGCAGCCTTCAGCCCTGTCAGTAATGCAGAGTTTGATTTCACTGATGGGATTTACAGTCAATGTATTATGTGCTTATGCAACATATAACTGCAACAGACTATGGGACCGTTCTGTTCCTCGTTTAAATGTACAGAAGCCGTAGGGACCACCCCAGGGACAGTGTTTCTGATCGCGTACAGGTTTGACACCTCTTGTAAACACGATCTGTCGCATGATTCACAGAACACATCAAAATAACAGGAAAAGGTCCCCATGAGCACACCTACGCTATCTGAAGCCACAATTTTTCTCTCACAAACAGCAGTGCAAAGAATAGCAAGAAAATAATGATTGATAATTTTGCCCATGCGTCACTACAATTTTATTATGTTTATTTTATTTTTACTTATAGTCTCCATAGTTATTAACCAGTAATACATGTGTATTTTTTTACCGAAAGTTTTGATACACTAATTCATAAAGAAATATATTTTAAAAAATAAATTATTTATTGTTTTCTGAGCATGAGCTGATTTAGTCTGGATCGGGATCTTCTAGTCTGATGCATTGATGGCCTTGTGTCTCTGCCTCATGCATTGAAAACCTGTCATTGAGCCGTTCCACTTCTCAAATTTCCACAAGTTCAAGTGAGTGGCTCGCATGGATGCATCTATAGGTGTGGCTCGCATGGATATCAAGAGCATTTCCCCTCCCACTTTCTTTCTGAGAGACTCTCTTTAGTTCTAGTTCCAGTTTTGCTTTCTCGTCTGACACTCAACCTGCAGCATGTTTGTTGAAACATCAGCTACAGGAGCCAGTAGAGGCCATAATGAGTTTGAGTGTGTTAATAGCAGACAGGAGGATGTGTGTTAGTGACTGCATGGAAGGGGTGGGGGCGTCTTTGTCCCATGAGGAAATTACTACTTGTGTAAAATGTACAATGTAAAAAAAATAAGGTGCCCGTAACCACACACACATTTAAACTAAGCTGTAAAAATAGCCCAATTTCAAATCCCTGAAACAGCCCATTTTTGATGTCACAAAAACAACACTTTTACAAATACACTTTATGGCCAGAGATATTGAGAATCCTTACCATTATACCTAAAGGAAATTAATTTATATACATAGCATTTAATATGGAGTTGGTCCCCCTTTGCAGCAGTAACAGCTTCCACTCTTCTTAGAAGAGTTTCTACAAGATATTGAAGTTTCTGTGATATTTTGTGCCCATTCATTCTGTAGAGCATTTAGCATCTTCTTCACCAAACACATCCAGCCATGTCTTTGAGCATGTTGTATTTGTATGACTGTGCATGTGACTAATAAAATTTGAATTTGAATTTGAATATGGAGTAGAAAAGGTTCTTCCCCAACTGGGTCCACAAAGTTGGACGCTTGGTGTGTCCAGAATGTTTTGGTATACTGATATTTTAAGATTGCCCTTCACTAGAAGTAATGGCACCTGAATTCAATAGTTATTCACTTATAGCCCATATATCCCAATTCACTCACCCACATAGCGTATCTCGGTGTACAGTAGTTGAGCTCCACCCATTCATGTTGTATTTCTAAGGAATGTTTTAGCCACATGTTGTCTTTTTGAATTCAAGGCTGTTTAGTGGCATTGCAGCCACACCTGCTCATGATCTGATAATTACATTTTTTTAAGTTTTCCATGACATAGACCCTTTAGATAATTCATTTAACACAGAGACTATAATTGTTTTAAACATTTCTGCTGTTCACGAGTTTGTTTTGAGTTCTATTGCACTAATATGAGCTTTCAGTTCTCCATTACTGATAAAAAAGTGCACATTTTTTTTGCATAATTTCAAAACAATGACTTTCTTACATAGTTATTTTACATGGTCAGTGCTCAGTTTTCATCTTTTGATAAAGCTGAGAAAATCGCTTAAGGCTTCGTGCTATTTTTAATTAGGAGAGATGAGGTGCATTATCTCTATAATAACCCTGTGAATGTGGCTGTGTGCTCAGTCATCCTTAACCATGAATGGTTTGGTAAGAGCCAGCCTCTGTAATTTCTAGCCTTGTGTGTTGGCATCAGTCTAGTCATGCCGCTTGTTTGTTTTTCAGGATTGCTTTTTTGTGTGACAGATCTATCAAAAAATGACATTTGAAGGTTGTAAGAGATTCAGACGGAACCTTGGTTTCAGTTTTCATTTAATTTTAGCGGAAAATTCAATATGTATACGCATTCACACACATGCTGGTGCCTCGACCCTTTCACCGCTATGCTCAGTGGTTCCTGTTTAGTTTAGCACTATTAACTGTATGTTATAAAATCGCCATCAGAGTGTGGGTTTCGCTATTGAGAGTCTTTAATAATACAAAGTCATTTTCCGGAGCCACAGTGACGAGGGCCACATCCTGGCCCTGCAAGCAAGGCCTGCAGCAGAACAGCACTCACGGTTCTGACACAGTCTGGTCCTTTATCAGTTGTTTTAGTGATAACCACTCTGTTAACCACAGTGATATCTTTTTGCTCTGAATATAAAGGTTAGTGTAGCATTAGATGTAAGGCAGGTGCCATGACTTCATTTTGCGTGCTGAAAATGAAGATTTTAGATGCTTACTGCTGATTTAACATTAAGTGCGTCAAAGCTGTCACATAAAATGTATGGTACGCTAAGAAAGAACTGTATTTATCTCAAGGGTAATTCTTTTGTCATTAGAATGCTTAGTCCAACAAGAAGAATAGAAGAAAATAGACAATATAAAAATAGAAAATAAACAATAGCTCAACACAATTACAAGAATATTATTGTTGAAGAATAACAGTGACACAGTAAAATAGCATTGTGTAAGGTTTAGTATGCTGTACCAGAGGATAAGTAGTGCAACATGGCTTATGAATGTGACTTTGTATTAACACAATAAGCATAAAAATTACTGCAATAAATTAGGAGCAGATGATGAGGGGATTAACATTCAGTTGATTTTGAGCTGAGTTCAAATGCACAATAATAATAATATTAATATATTTGCAAATGTACCGCTTTTTTTTTTTGATCTATTTGTAAAGCTTGGCTTGTTAGCTATCTTTTACACCTACTTTGCTGTTAGTATCTTGGCTAACAAAAGTGCTAGCATGGTAGCATTCTTTAGGTGCTCTGAAAATCAGGCTCCTGACCAAAACGTTCCTTATTACACATTTATTCTTTGTGCTTCAGGTGGCAATAGACAAATGAGTTTTTAATGAGTCATTATAATGACTCATTTCTCATTTATGATTATTTTCTATGTAACTCTCCATTGAAATTGAAACGTGTTTTGACATTTTTCCTGGTGTTGATGCTGCTGGGTGTTGATGTTTTTCTTGCATATAAACCAAAAATGCTCTTTGATGATCTGAGTAATGTCTGACTGACCGTCCCAAGCCAAATAGGTTGTAGTGTTTACATTCTAAATAGAGCTTGGCTAAAGGAGTGTGTGGTTCATGATATATTATCAGCTATTATTGCTGATCTGTGACTTCATCTCTCATAGCATGATGATCATGACTGGGATTCAACCATACGACCTCTCAATGATGGGACAAAAAATGGAAACACTGACAACCTTTGTGTGATAACATGTAACCAGACCGTTCTAATTAGAATGATTGCATCATCAGAGCTCATGCAACATCCGTTAAAGTGCATAGTAGTGTGCTTGGATAAAACTTTGTGATCAGGAGAGAGAGAGAGAGAGAGAGAGAGAGACAGACAGAGACAGAGAGAGAGACAGAGACAGAGAGAGACAGAGACAGAGAGAGACAGACCGAGAGAGAGACAGAGAGAGAAAATGACAGAGCCCTGTTTGGAGGGATAGTGGAGAGATAGTGGAGATGATGACGGTGGCTTGACGTGTATGGAAGCTGCCGAAAGAACAAAACAAAATTGGAGCAAAACTTCCAGACCCTAAAGATCAGGTCAGTTATATAAAAAGAGATGTGTGACCGCTTGTTGTGATTTAATCAATTATAATCATCCTGTCTGCTGCTACACATTCCTTAGTATTCCTTGTAATTTTTGATTATGTTGGGCCCTTGAGACTGGTGTGTGAATATAACCCCCTGTTCTGATTAGCCACCCTGTTTTGTGTCTCATTTGAACAGCAGTCTTTCCTGGAACACTTTTTAAAACTTTGGCAGGAATGGGCGGGGCTAAAATATACCGGTGGGTGTATGTAAATTAGATTTGGTGATGTCACAGAAAGACTTCTTGCTGATGGGCATGTCAGGGAAATGTAAATTCCCTTTGTGTGGTTTTGGCACTGATAATGACTCTGACATTTTTGGTGTTTGCTTTTGAGGAACTAATTAGATTTGTATCTCAACTTACCAAACCACTGTAACGTAGTATGATGTGCCATGAAGTCCACTGCAATGTCCTGAAACCAAATGATCTCACATTATGGTGACATACTGTTTGACCTATAGAATAATCACCCAGTGACCCCAGTGACGAACAGTAGAAACAGCGTTTAGTGGGGCTGCAGTGTGATAAAGCTAATAGTGTTCTATAGATTGGATTGGGAATGTTATTGTTTATTTGGATAAGTGTGTGATTTTTCCTGTTGTTCTTTAACAGAACATCAACTCTAAGTAGATAATGACCGGATTCCCTGTTCACGTTCATGTAAAAAGCTAAATAAAAGTAATGAAATGATTCAAATGTACTTACAAAACATCCACTTGCATGTTTTTTTCTGAAAACTGGGGCTGAACTGTCTTGCTCATCAAAATTTCATATTAATAATTCAAATGTTACACTCTTTGAAAATGTTATATGCAGGATGCTTTAGCACCTGTCTGTCACCACACACATATGTTTATTTTTTCTTGAGTAAGTGTGGGGGTGTTTTCTGTCTTTTTCAAAACCAGCAAACATGTTCAAAAGTTAGAGAAATGTTTTTTGGAAATTTTCTGAATTTTTTGTGGAAACGGTAAAGACTGGAGTAGTAATTAGCCGAGTGTCTTGTGACTAGTTCTGCCTGGCAAGCAAAGGACAGTGACTATATAGAAATTTTGTAATTAGTTTTTTCTTAACAAATAGTGTTAATAAAGTGTAGAAACTTTTAAGTGTCCCTTGTATCTGTGCTGATGTCCTGCTTATTCGACAGAGATTCCTTTGGAAAGCACTGAAGTGATTCCAAAGTAATGCTATCAATCTTTTAGAGCTGAAACACCAGCGACTTCCCTTCCGGTTCAGTGTTGACCTTTACAAGGGAAACATGTGTGGTCTTGAATGTGTTACATCTCTAGATATGGGGCCTGAATGCCAAGAGCAGAGGTGGCAAAGGAAACATTAGACTTAAGGCAGCTACAGCCTTCACTGTATGTGTGTGGTAAGTGACACATACCCAGTCACACCACTTCTCTCTCTCTACGTTTCTGTTGTTCCCTCGCTCTGATAGAGAGGAAAGCCTGGGCTGCTTTGTGCAGGATGCGTGCTGATGCTGTGGTACATTTTGGGAGATAATAGCTGAGTCACAGCTGGGATCACAGACGCACTTCTGAATACTTTAGATGACAACTCAATATTATGTGGTTTCTGACACTCTGACGCGCTTATCCATAAACTCAAGCCCTGAGGTCAAATCCTCAGTCAGAGATTTCCTCTGCTTACATATCGTTTCACCTGTAGAAACAGTATTTTTCATTCATTTGTGAGTTACTTGTTCTCCACAGTCATTTACAAAAGAGTTTGAGTGCTTTACCCTGGATCTCCGAGGATTGATGGAAGCAAAGCATGATCTCCGTTATGAAAGACGATCCATTCCTCTAATTTTTGTGACTTACAGCAAAATACTTTTGTCAGTGTTTTATTACCTTTAGCAAAACAATACTACTGTCAGCCATCGGTCAGGAATTTCTGTACTTTGCTGGGCGAATATTTTTACTTGGGCGGCTTTTGCTTGAAAAAAGACACTTTACATTTTAATACATATCAATTATTGTTACTACAATACTTGTTAGATGAGACAAACATGTTGATTCTGTGGATTTTCTAGTGAGCTAGAGTTGCAGCCATCATTAGGGCCCTGGTGGCCCAGGGGCCTAAACTTTACGGAAAATATGGAAACTATTTTGCAGCACAATTGGACATGCAGTCAGTCTGGAGAGGGGTGATTGAACTGCCGCTGTTGTACAGCTGAAGCTGCAGAGAGGAAAACAGCAGGCAGTTTCATTCTGACTGAAGGTGATGTGCATCAAGTCACTCACAGTTGTTTGATCAATGGATGGTGAACCCAGTGTGCAGCAGAGTTCGTGTTTATGGCATTTAGCAGATGCTCTTATCCAGGGCGATGTGCATCAGTGCCACATCTGCTCTTCACACCTGTAAAGCTGTGTTTAAATCAACATCTACTTTTAACCAAGACACTGCCAGCTAAGTTATACACCGTAACAAACCCTGCCCAAAGAAAAAAGTCGCAGAGGTTTAAACACAAGCAAGGAAAAACAGTTTTGTTGTTGTTTTTTTAAATATACAGTGCTGGCCAAAAGTTTGGATACACTACCTTCTCATTCAATGTGTTCTCTTTATTTTTCTCACTGAAGGCTCAGAACTATGAATGAACACATGTGGAGTTCTGTACTTAGCAAAAAAAGTAAAATAACTGAAAACATGTTTTATAATCGAGTTTCTTCACCCTTTGCTCTGATTACTGCTTTGCACACTCTTGGCATTCTCTCAATGAGCTTCAAGAGGTAGTCACCTGAAATGGTTTTCCAACAGTCTTGAAGGAGTTCCTAGAGGTGTTTAGCAGTAAAAACTTGTGTGCAAAGCAGTAATCAGAGCTAAGGGTGGCTATTTTGAAGAAACTACAGTTATTTCACCATTTTTTGTTAACTCCACATGTGTTCTTTCATAGTTTGGTGCCTTTGGTGCCTTAAGTGGTCATGAAAATGAAGAAAACACATTGAATGAGAAGGTGGTTTGTCCAAACTTTTGGCCTGTACTGTATGAAATAAGTTTTATAAGCGATAAGTGTGAGGACTTGTTAGTCACTGAGGTGCTACTTGAAGAGGTGGGTCAAATGCATACCACTGTTATGTAGATCAAGGTTCAACCTATGGCTTAAACATCAGGCAACCTCTACATGTAATAAAACTTCACTCACCACCATTGTAATCAATTCTCACTTTTAATTAAATGTTTCTAGAACTGTGTTTCACACCAACCCCTCTGATTTGTTTGATCTTAACCACCTAGTTATGCATATTGTTTAAAGAATTATTGGAATTTACCAAAAACATCTCCTATTATAGGTATTTTAGTAGAGGTTGACCGATATTGAATTTTACCAATACCAATAGGTTGGTCCGTACTAGGTTGGTCCGCGACTTTTTTATATATATATATATATGTATATATATATATATGTATATGTATATATATATGTATGTATGTATGTATGTATGTATGTATGTATGTAAAAAAACTAAATGGAAACACAACACTCCATGTAAAATAGTACTAAAATTTATTACAAAAAAACAAACAAAAAAACAGAATGAAAATGTGGAATTTGTGAAAAAAATATGAATATATTAATAAATATTTAGGTAAATTAAAGACATGCTTTGAAACTGAAACAAAAAGTAATGCTCCAAATAAATAAACAAAATTACATACAATTTGAATAATAAAAGACACTGCAAATAACAACAAATTTGAACTTGTGAAACAGGAGAAACCTAACTTTGATATGCAAAAGAAATCACAGCGTGAGAGTTTGTAAGTAAGAGTGGGAGACAGATATGGGTGCTTTATTAATGACGGATTAGTTACAATCACCTAAGCTCTTCTTGGAAATGTAAAGCATCTCATTTAAAAGAAATCCTCGGTACAGGCTGCATTCTCCATAAGGAAGTATCAGCTCAAAAAATTGTTGACTTGAACAGCTGGCTAAACTCAGAGAACTGGTATTGTCCTCAACACATGATCAGTCAGTGATTCCTTTGAGACAAGGACAGTAAAAACGTGGCTGAAACTGAAAGCGGTTTGTAGTTTAAGGCAATCCCATCTGTCATCGGGCCTCCTTTTAGATCAGGGAGATTGCAGGCCACTTTCCTGATTCTTTTTGCACCATCACTGAAAGGATTTTTTTTTACCTTGCTGAAAGAAGTTTTGAAATGCCTGTGATGGTCCGACCCAAGTGGCGTTTCCTTCCTGGAGCATGGAGGGTGCTCAAATGCGGCTACACCCACATGCTGTACGCTCCCTGCACCTGCGCTCAGCTATGAAAGCCAGGCCTTGCTCTCGGTTCCTTGCTCTCACACACACATGTCGCTGCACATTTCCTCCTCAGATGCACTAGCTGATCAAAACCAAGCTGTTCAGCACATGCTACTAGCAGCAGCTGCTAAAATCTGTCCACAGACAGTCTTCCGCCTATAATGAACACAGTATCTAAATGTAATTGATCAACTGATGGAACTGATGGTGGAAGTATCTTAGTTTTTTTTTTATGCCAACAGACCTGAAAAGCTTTGGATTCTGTACTATGGATTCTGGAGTGTTTCAAAGAGTTTTACAGAGGAATTTCAGAGCATTCACCCATAAACTAAATCTAAATAGAAGATGGATATTGCAAGTAGATGACAATTAAGCACACCAGTCTGTCTAAAGGATGATCAAAGCATTGAAAATATATTCTGGAACATTTGACTCCAAGTCCAAGCCTTATTCCAGTGGGAATGTCGGTGATTAACGTTCATGCAAGAAAGGCTACCAATTGAGTTAAAACCGTTGGAGGAATGCACCAGTCCCTCCAATTCATTGGGCGGGATTGATTGGAGTTTACAGGAAACATTTGATTGTTATCTCAACAAGTGCTACACCGTGAGATACAACATTGAAGGCTGAGTGGTTATGTAATATATATTAGATTCAGCAACAGTGGCACAAACAGATTGAAATAATCTTTATTTACAGCCTACTCAGAAATGATGTCTTGTGCAGCTGTGGGTAAATGCAGCTGAATTATTTCATCACGAAAACTTATGGAAAATGTCACAGTAAATGTCACATTACACCTTGAAAATGTCACATTGAAACACAAAAACACATCACGCAACAGGGAGGGAGCCACCTCCAAATGTAACACCTGTGCATTGACACACACAGTATGTTGCAGGTGTGGATGGCCTGTTTGATCACCTGCATCTCTGGTTGCTTGGATTCAATGTTATTCATTATAGCTCTTTTTGCTGGAGTGTTATTCACAATAAAGCTTGTTGTGGCTTTTATGTTTTGAACAGCTGGGTTAGAGAATGCCTCACAGCAAATCCTTCTAGGACCTAGTGGCAGTATAATGAAGACTTGATTATATTCTGGGTCATATTTATGTAGAAGTTTTGAACATTTGAAAGGCCTCCCAAACTTTCCTGCCTAGCAGAGTGTTTACAGTGGGGAATTCTGAACAGCATTTCCTGGACGAGTGGTAGAAGGCAAAGTCTGGCCCGAGGCAGAATCCCTGGCAACTCCCTTTCCTGATTGTTTTCTCCTCTTCTAACCCCTATCCCCTCTTTTTTCCCCCCGTCTTAGTGTGATGCGCCGGCCCTGCAATGCCTTACGTGGATCGGCAGAACCGCATCTGTGGCTTCCTGGACATCGAGGAAAATGAGAACAGCGGCAAGTTTCTGCGGCGCTACTTCATCCTGGACACAGTGGAGGGTAGCCTGGTCTGGTATATGGACAACCCTCAGGTAGGGCAAGCTAACCAGCCTCACCCAGGCGGCCTCAGCCAGCACAAGTGTTTTGGTTCTCTGGAGAAATAAAGTCTTGTCAGAAACATGTTCCTCATAGACGACCATGAACTCAGCACCAAGGCCCATGTTCTCAGACCCAGATAAGTGTAGCATATCTTTCCCTATCAAGACTGCTGGAAAATAGAGTTAGTATAAGTCATAGAAAATATCAAATTCTTCCACTTCTGTGGACAAATATGGTCAGCTATTGAAAGACTCCTTGCCAACAATGCTTTGGTGAATCTATACCGAGGGGTATCAGTGCGTCAGGATGGAAAACCAAGGGAAATAAGGATGAATCCAACTCCAACAAATCTAGCCTGAAACAACACGCACTGTGTAATGTCATGTTGCCAGCTGTGTGTATCTTTCTGTAGGAGTTTGGGGGTACTTAGAGGGCTAAAATATCCAATTGCACTGGAAGGTCCGGCCGTGCAAATACGAGACAATCCTAAAGTAAGTCATGAGCTGCCTCAGAACACCATTAGCAGGTCCCTTCGACAATGCTTGGAAGTCGCATTACACACTGCGTCAAATCATTTAGCCATGAATGGCCAGTCAGTGGCGCAGACCATTAACTGCCGTCAGGTTTAAAGTGCCTTCTACAGGAATGAAATTGCACAGCATGTTCATGTCCAGAACACCTCCATCTGAAATTTACGACTGCTGCCATTGTCGTAGTTCTTGTCTTTCATGTGCTGGTTTGTGCAGCTTCGAGTGGCACAAGCCTCAGGCTCTTCTCGGTTTGCATGTACCAGATAATTGGCTCTTTAAATGACAGAGAGGAAGGCTCAGCTGTGTTGGTGATGTCATGATGGTGGAGGTCATTGATCTGGCCCTTGCTCGGTTCGTTTTTGTCTGCTCAAGGCTTAAGACTGCACATGGTTCATGGACAAGTAATCAGACTGATACCCAGAGCTGTTGATTTAATCTGTATACAGTGATTCCACAGTGAATGCAGGTGTCCATCATTTTCCCTGATTGGTTCACTGTTCTGAGGACCCAGAAAGCAAGCTTAGGTTTTGCGTGAGGAAGAAACTCTGCTTGGATTTTTCTGACTAGCTTAACAGCTTCAACTGCTCCAAAAGATAACCATCTGTGAAAGCAAGTTTCATTGTCAGATATAGATAACAATGTTGCATTACCCTTATTGAAAAACATAGACTCCCCCAACTTTACATAAACAAAAAAGTATACAGATAAAGGTAAAAAAAAAAAATTTTAAGTGGAAAGTGGGAGCCAAATTTTAGTATTTACTTAAACAATCTTTCACCACCTAGTTTTGTAGGCTTTGGTGTTACTGTCTAGAAAACCAAGCTGCAGTATATGGACAAAGGAATTGACCATTGCACCAACAGGGACTTGTACCCAGACTTTAATAAGGAGTTGGTCCCCCTTTGCAGGTATAACAGCTTGTACTCTTATGGAAGGCTTTCCATGATATTTTGGACTTTCTGTTGGAATTTGCACCTATTCATTTATGAGCTCAGGCATTGATGTTGGAAGAATAGTCCTGGCTCGGGTGTTGGAATTGAGGTCAGAACTGCTGATCAGTCATGTTCTTACACACCGAACACCATCCATGTCGTTTTGGACCCTGCTTTGTGCACTGAGGCACAGTCCTGCAGGAATAGAAAAGGTTCTTCCCCAAACTGTGTCCACAAAGTTGGATGCATGGCGTTCTCCAAAATGTCTTGATATCAGAATCGGAATCAGACAACTTGATTGATCCGCAGAAAATTGCTTATGCTGAAGCATTAAGTGCCTATAACCTGCTAAACAGATGTGTCCCAATACTTTTACTCATATTGTGTATATTCTGTAGTGAAACCGAGACTAATAATACTGTACGATATGGATTAAAACATCTAGCTTTTATTTGTGGCCCACATATCACATGTAACAGAATAGATGCAGTCACCAGAACGCTGCCTCCTCATAAGAGGGAGCCACCTCTAATCCACCCCTGCACTGAGGATATGATCCTGATTGGTTAGTGATGGTTTGAGATGGCATTGGTGGTTTAAAAGTGGCTGAGAAGGTGGGGCATCGGGACCCCGCCCAGAATGCCCTGTTTAACGTACCAGGTTCAATAACACAGGTTAGTCTCTTCTGGTTGACCAGAAAAGATCTCAGTATTTGTTCAGTCCGATGTTTGTTAAAGCTCGATGTTTTTCGCTGTGTGCTTCACCTTTCAGAACTCATTCCTTCGCTCATTTGTTTCACCATATTTTTTTGAGGGTTTTTTTTTTCCTCCCAGTCTTTTATTGAGGAGTTTCAGTTCTCCCAATCGTAACATGAAGACAAAAAATTCAAAAGCCAAAAAAACTCATCATTTATGGATGTTGTGCTCAGGGTTGAATAATTCAGCTCAGCTCTGGCGTCTCTAGACACATGTTGAAACTTTTATACAGTCATTCAATCCTGCAACTCTTCTTCTTATTGCATTCGACCCACGTCTCTCCTTAGAAACAGCGAAATCCTTTCACTCACTCACTCTCACACACACACACACACACACACACACACACACACACACACACACACACACACACACACACA
>JBBKCR010152675.1:0-17800 GCA_037577295.1 Ladigesia roloffi
TAATATAAGCACAACTGAAAAAGTATAAAATCTAAGTTTCTACAATGCACATAACAAATACTAGACAGGACGTGTATTTTAAAAAGTTTTGCCATAGAATTTACTCTGTGCAAATGGAATGTGCAAATGAATGTTAAAGTGCACTGTGCAATGTTGTCAAGTTAGACTGTATGAGTTTGATATCTTTATTAAAATCTGGTGATATTTGAACAATTAAATTTTTTCCTTGACTTTCCCCCTTGCCTTCCCATTTCCCCTTTTTGTTTTCTACTTTAAATGGTTCCACATACATGGTATTCACAATCTCTATCGTAATGATCTCAGTCCTGGAACATAATTGTGTATAATTGTGGGCCTCATACAGTCTTATGTATAGTTTCCACTCGTCTGTGCTATATTTCCAACTTGCAAAGCATCCTTGTGCAACATTTACATACAATACAAACTAAAGACCTACTAAATTTCATTATCAGAGTTTTTTCCGACTACTTTTTGACTACTTACAAGATACTGACGTAATTTCTAAAAACTCTACACACAACTAAGTATCAAAATGCAAAATTTTACAGAAATCTTAACAATAGCTCTTTTCAATAGCTTGGACACAATACACATGTAACAAAGATCATGTGTTCTCCAGTTTAAATGAACACGACTGAACATCAAAGTATTTCCATTTCCAGACAAAATCTTCCATTGCATTTGAGATGACTGTCAATTTTATTACTGTAATTTAACTAGTAAAGGATACAACTACTCTAAATGATGAGCACCTGTTACATTCCACTTAAATCACAGGGAGGAACAATATCCCAGTATTACCATAACAAGACCCACAGCCACTAATTACTGATGGTTGATTTCAACTTGTGGTATGCGTCTAAATCTATTGCATCCACAGTGACATGAAATACTAGAACATGGAGCAGGCACGTGCTCAAGAGGGATGAGGGAGGCACAGTGCACATAGGACTGGCAGGGGACAAGTGGCCATGGGCCTCATCTTAGAGGAGGTCTTGGGCTCCATCAGATAGGTGGTCGAAGGTCCAGGTTTGAGAGGTGTGGTGGAAGACAAGGTAACAGAACAAGACAGTCACAGCAACAACATGGAGTCTGCCATGAGATCAGGCCAATGGTTGTAAACTTGGTCATAAATCATGGGATGAAAATGACTGAAGCAGCTTGGTGTGTTCACGTATGACAGAATGATCACTTTCACTTGCTGAATGTAGGATTCAAACCAATGACATCCTGGTCCAGAGGCAAGTATCCTATCCTTTTTTTTTTCTTTGGTCAGCTGGCAACTGTCGAAGTATCAGCATGTGTGCTATACCTGAAGATGGTTTGATGGAACACAGACCTTATACTGGCTCATACAATGGAGAGCTCCTTGTTACATTTCATGATGAGCGAACCGTGGTCTGTAGAGCTGTTGGTGACACCTATGTTATTGTATGGGACAGTGTCAGGTTCCACCATGCTTTAGTGCTGCAGTCATGGTTTCAGACCCCTCCTCAATTCACCATCGGGTATTTACCACCATACTCTCCTTTACTCAGTGATAAGCAGCAACAAGTGACCCTTCTCCGGGCCAACAGACCAAGACAGCGGCAGAAACAACATGGAGTCTCCCATGAGATCAGAGCAATGGTTGCAAACCTGGACATATATCATGGTATGAAAATGACTGAAGCAGCTTAAATGCTTCAACCAAATCTCACAAGTTTAACTATGTAGCATGCACTACAGTAACAGCACAGTACTGTAGGGCACTCTCAGCTGTCAGATGACTGTATACTACAGGTCGCACAGAGTTATGTGACCATGTTAATGTGTTTTACACTTTGAAGTCTAGTTTCACCTGTAATTGTTCCTATAGAATAGAAACTAAACCAAACAAGAGCAGGCTGTGGTCAACTTGGTCCATGTGAGAAATGACATCCTGGTCAGTGAAGACATTTTCAACAATATGGAAGTAATAATTTTGCAGACCATTGCACACATATTGAAATGGCACTACATTTCCATAAAGCAGATACGTCTGGCATAACAGAAAAATACAGCTAGTGATGCAACCGGGGATTGAGTGTCTTCATATATATTTAAATTTCATTATGGAGATTTGGGAAAGATTCTTCATCATTGCAATGTAATCATTACTTCTCTTTTATCATGTTTTTAACTTACAGTCATGACATTTAGCAGACACTTTCATCCAGAGGGTCTTGCTCAGGATGGAAGGACTTGAAACCAAGGTCCCTCGGTCCAAAGGCAAGTATCCCCACTTTGATTTTACATTTACAGCATCAACAAGTGACCCTTCTCCAGGCCATGGATGAGGCATGCAATGACATCATTTCAGACTTGGATTTATCATGCCAGAAGGTTCTTTCCAAGATGCTTGGCAAGAGAAAAATTTTCAATGTAATGAGAAAGAGAACCACATGAGGCCAAACCCACATGACATGTTTGTTGGGCATGAGGGTGTAAACGTTGATTTTGTTTTTTTGCATGGCATGTTAGGAACATTGCAGGTTTTTTTTTTCATTTAAAAATAACTTATGTTGTGAGAACGTATGTGTATTTTATTAATACCTTTTGTTTTTGTTGAATGATTATTTTGTAGCTATAGTATACATTTTACCTTTTACTTTTACAATGGCATTACATGAAGCACCAAAATAAAACATGTATCACAATATCTTTTCTTGTGCTTGCAAAGAACAACTAAACATTGAAACTAGTATCATATTGTGTGTGGCCGAGACACCAAGGTTCAGTAACTAGAGAAAAAAAGATTGGAAAAACTGTAAACATCATGCAAAGGACATCTATATAATGACGTATTGTTTGGTGAGTAATCCATTTAGGAATGTTTAGAAGTCATTTAAACTTTCTAACATATGAAATAAGTGAAAAATACTTACTGCATATTGTAAAACCCGATCGGTCTCTTATAGCAAATATATGCCAAGACAAACCTGTTCAAAACATACAAATGAATACGTTAATACTTGGATAATGCATTTCCTTTGTGGGTTAATGACTGTATATTACTTCAATTCAATTCAATTCAATGTTGAATTAATGTCTCTGAAAGAAAGCTCAATAATGTTAAGAACACCACTAGCCAAGTGACACTGCTTTATTTTCTGAGTATAAAAATATAAACACCCTCTACAGGGATTCATCTTAAAAATGGTATCATAATGCATTGCATAGTTTCTGTTATTGGAAGTAATACATCATAAAACAAAGTCTAAATTACGTAGAAAATGTCAGAAAGCATCAAGACAACATTTAGATCAACCAGAGGCTTCAAAACTTACTTATTTGCTTAAAGTCTGAAAATGCTAAAACCTTGGGATTTCTTTAGCAATTTCATACCATCATGTGCAAAAAGCTCCTGCTCTGGTTTTGACATTTACTCCATTTTCACTAACGTTAACTATGCATTTTAAGGACCTCAAAGTGGTTCTTCTACGGTTAAACTTACCAGTGCTGTTGGCCACTGTGTGATCCTGTCTCTCCGTTCTCAATAGAACACTTCTAATTCCTCTTGGCTGATATATATAATGTGATAAGTTTCGTTTACTGAGTGAAAGCTTAGTTTCACTTTCCCACGAAGAGCAGCCCTCTCTGCACGCTGCTCCTTTCTTAAAGGCACATGAACAAATCTCCTCTGAATATTCCACAGAGAAACAAATCTCAGTCACAAGGTTTCTCTTTTTTCTTTTGAACCTGGAAGGGTTTGGTGGTGTACCAACCTGGGACATAACAGGGTAGCTGAACTAGGTGTGTTCGAAAAGACAAAACATCAAATGGTGCTGGACACAGTTTAAAAGATTTTAAAACTAAATTCATACGACTACTGCAACTACTTTTTCTACTACTACTACCAATAGTGATAACAATGTATTTTATTTATAGGTAACTTTCAAGGCACTCAAGAGACTTTTCAATACATAGTCAAATCCAGAGTAACATCACTAGTCCAACATGACACAATGAATTAAATAATGACTTGAGCCTATTGTGGAAAATTTGGCGTAGGATACGCAAACGGTAGAATCTCTGAGCTCTGTGTAAACAACGAGCGTCGTAAACACGCAACAGATCACTTCCGGCGTTTGCGTATCTTACGCCAAATCGCGTACACAAGGAGCCCGAGACGGTTTGGACATGGTTGCCTATCAGAGATAAAAATGATACAAATACTGTTCAGTTTCTCACAAAAAACGATCATTTCGTGTCTTAAGACATCAATGTATCGTCACGAGCCACAGGGTGTAATTTAGATTTGTCTGTGCATGTTTTTTTTAACTTTGAAAAGTTCGGTGCCCATCCACTTCCATTATATGACTACCAGACTGCTACGGCTATAGCTAAAAATCTGCATTTGTGTTCTGATGAGGAAACAAAGTCACCTACATCTTGGATGTAGTAAGCAAATAAACAAAAAACATTCATTTTAGGGTGAACTATCCCTTTAAAAGTAAATGTATTTATAATGCTTAATGCTTCACAATTATCACTCTCACATCTGTCTCTCTGTTAATAAACAGGTAACAAAGGATATGTATGTTATTTTTTTTATTTTTATTTTTTTTTATTGTTTTATTTTTAAACGTAAAGATGACATGACATTTTTAATGATTTTGTAAAGTTTATTGTGTTGAAGAAAAAAGAAAAAAGAAAATAGACATATAATATATGTCTCATACAAAACAAGACAATAACCAAACTGAGTTTTACATGTTCAAATTAATTTTTAATTACTTTTAATTACTTTTTGTTAAGCAGGGAAGTCTCCGGAACATACATAGAATACCCCCTCACCACAATGACCTTTTGGGCAGGTTTATGGTCTTTTCAGGCTGAGGTGGTGTGAGGGTTAGTCTCAGCTTTTTGCAAATTATTTTTATTTCCACATTAGCTTGTAATTTAAGAGCATTTCTTGCTTGATCAATGCAGGCAATACCCTGACGGCAGTGGTGGCCAATAAAGTAGGCCTCATCAATGTCATTTTTATTCAAAGCTCTCCTAAATTGTACTTTTTGGTAAAGTCTGCGGCCCCTGGGGCCCTCAAACACTGTGAATCATCGCTGTGGACAACCAGCACTAACTCTGACTGCTGTGCACTCCCCCTCCACCAGCAGCTCTGAGTTCTTCTTCATCACAGCAGGCCGCGCCTCCATAGCGGCTATGGCAAACTTCAGGTTGCTTTGGAGGACTGTGTCACGCTGACAAGACCGGCCCAGGCTCACTTTTATCTCTAAAAGATTTTCAATATACAAGCTCTTGACATAAAAATCCTTTCTGTAGTGGAAACAGTAATAACATGAGCACAGGTTAGTATTCATCTGTTTTTCATTCAGTTTAAGAATATGCTTGGACCTGTTAGATAACAAATGGACAACTAAAATGAAATCTTCATAAAGGGCACACCTCTCCGAAAAGAAAGTTGTATCATTTTTGCTTTGAAATTTCACTGATGGTTTTTTATAATTGCCAACTATAATCTGCAAATACGACTCACCTGCTCTCAGGGAGGTGATATAGTGAGGGGTCTTTAGGAAGTACCAGCCTCTATGTCTGTCTCTCTCTCTCTCTCTCTCTCTCTCTCTCTCTCTTTCTTTCTCTGAAAGAACAACAGCCGGAGCTCAGTATCATTTTCAGAAAACAGAGACTGGGCTCTTCCTCCAGTAGGGGTGAAAACAGCAGGAAATTAAGGGTTGGAACCACAACACTCTACCACCAGGGCTGCTGAAGACACACTTGATCAGAAACTGATTTATCTTGTACTGAAACCATGTTTTGAATGCGTGTCTCCTGAAGAGAATATAGAAAGATTGCACAGTTTCCCCGTTTGCCACAATGTCACTGGTGGTTGCTCGTGTGTTGCTCGGTAGTCGCTATGGTTCTATATTGGTGTGATTGTGTGGTTGAGAATGAGAGGAAAGTTAATTTCCCTGTGTCAGAGAGAGATAGTCTGTAAAGCCATATAAACATATGTTATAATCCTTTCCCATTGAGTTGTAAATGTTACTGGCATTCAGACAGTGGCCCAACCTCACTGGGCTGCCCAGTTTCATCAGGGATCTTTGGTGAGCAGTGTTTTTTCAGGGATTGCCTATCCTACATATTTTTACATTTTCACCCAAAGGTTCAGTAATGATGTGATTTATGAACTAATATATTTATTTTATATTTATGAACTAATATATTTATATATATCTTTTTGCTATAGTTTCTTTAAACCTGATAGAGGCGAATGACTCATCAAAAAGCAGTTTTGGCTGAATCTCTTCTTCAACTTAAGCATAAGACAGTGGGGCTAAACGCAGGCTGAATGTATCAATTATATGTATGTGAACATTTTTTGATCACAAAAAAAATGGATTCACAAATAAGCTGAACAGCAAAACTTTGAAATTTCAATTCTAGATTCAATTATTGAAAGAAGTGAGGATAATATGGGTTTTGCATGACATGGGTCCTTTAATCCTTTAGCTTTGCAACTCACATTTAACATAATTACAAAAAAAGGGTTTGTCATTAATCATAGAGGTACATTGTCATGATTCCCCTTCCCTTCTCCTAAGCACTGAGGGCAGGCACAAATGTTTGACTTCCATTTTTATTGTACTTTATTGAACTTGTATTGAAAACAATATCCAAACAGGCACGAGGGCCAGAAACAAGCTCAGTACTAGAGCGAAAAGGAGCCCAGAGGAATACTCAAAACAAAAAAGAGCTGGACACAATTTCTATCAGATTAATAATTTAATAATAGTAACAACATCAATAATAATCAAACGAATAATGATAGTATTCTTCTTCTTCTTCTTCTTCTTATTATTATTATTATTCTTTTTTAATACCTTATAACAATGTATTTCATATATAGGTGGCTTCCAAGGCTCTCAAGATGATTTACAATACAGTAAAATAAAATATACCTTAGTGTGCTACAAATTAACAGAGTACTAGTCCAACATGACAGAAAAAACACAAGTTATAATGAAATAACAGCTTAAGCCCATAACATGTCAGTTAAAAATGAAACAACAAAGTCTGGTACTGCCCACCAGGCACCACACCACAACTCTCAGTTTGGTCTGTGTAAGCATCTGTTTTTCACAACAGAGTGTTTTTAAATTAATACACGTTTGACCTCCTTTGACCTCCTAATTTCACTTTTAATAGTGAATTTGAGGTACTTTTTACACCCTGCTGAATATGTAAACATATATAAACAAGCAATACCAAAATGTATGTATGGATGTATATATGTATATCTGAATGTTAAGTGTGCATTTGTGTTTGGTTTCATATTTAATGGATTTTTTAAAATCTACGTAGAAATTATCTTAATGAACTGAATTATAAAAGCATATTTAAATGCTTAACGCTACACACTCATCACTCTTACATTTGAATGATGTGATTCATCTATTCTCATTTACCTATTGAAAAATAGGTCTCAAATAATGTATATTTTTTACCATATCCTGAAACGGAGTATATGTGAGATATTGAAATGGAATTACATTGATTTTGTTAACTCTATTTGTGTTGAAGTAAAGAAAGAAGTAAGACAGCATTAATATAGGACACATACGAAACAAGACAATAATCAAACTGATTGTACAGCCCTTTAAAGAAGTGAATCTCCAGGTTCAGGTGATGTGTGTATCATCACTGTGTATTTGCAACAACAAATAAAATGTTGAAGCAGGAAAGGGTCAAATTACTGTTTAGCAAAAAGGGAAGTCTCCAGCGGAGCTCCAGAACCTACATAGAATACTCCCTCATCACCACAGCCCAAACACCACCAAAAATCTAATTTTTTAACTTTCATTACAAATTAGGAGCAGTGGTGGGCAGTGTGACGGTCTTTACAGGCTGAGAAGATCTGAGGGTTAGTCTCAGCTCTTTGCAAATTACTTTTATTTCTATATTAGTTGAGGAAACAATTGCATTTATAGCTTGTTGCCTGCAGGGAGTACTGTGAGGGCAACAGTGGCCAATAAAGTAGGCCTCATCAACATCATCTGTTTGTAGAGCTCTCTGTAAATGGACTTTTTGGTGAAGTTTGCGGCCCTCATGGTCCTCAAAAACTGTGAAACATCGCTCTGGAAGACCAGCAGTGAACCTGTATATCATCTGCTCCCCCTACACCGGCAGCACTGAGTTCCTCTTCATCACTGTAGGCAGAGCTTCTATAGAGGCTATGGCAAACTTCAGGTTGCTTTGGAGGACAGGATCAGGTGGACTAGCCTTGTTCAGGCTCACATTTATGTCTAAAAGATTTTCGATGTCCAAGCTGCAGACATTAAAATACTTCCTGTAGTGGAAACAGTAATAATTTGAACACAGTTTAGTATTCATTGTCTTAAATATATCAGTTTAAGAATATCCTTGGAATTTATTTATAACAAATCAGGCTTATTAAAAACAAATTGTCCATGACATTTTCCTATTGAGCCTACAGCACTTTTGTCTTTTTCACTCAAGGCACAGTTAAGAAGAGTTTAATGTAATAAAGCATCTTTATATATCTCAGACATATGGATATCAGGCACAGTAACAGTCTAAGGGATTAAGAGAATTTGGAAAATGAACATGTAGCGATTATGACTGCACAAATGTCAAAAACAATAAAATGCAAAGAAAATGATTAGACATTTACTTACAGAGAAGACATGCTGATGTTTTCAATCTGTCCACAGCTTTCTTCTCTTTTTTGCATCCTACAGAACACATCTGAGCAGTTTTAGTAAACATATAAACTAAAAATAAACATTAAAATATATCATCCTGTTTCTGGGTAAAATATAAACTCACCTGCTCTCAGGGAGGTGAAATAGTGAGAGTTTTTTAGGAAGTACCAGCCTCTCTGTCTCCTCTCTCTGTCTCTCTCCCTCTCTCTCTTTTTCTCTCTCTCCCCCACTTACAGAACAACATCCGGAGTTTCGTTTTCAGAGAACAGAGACTGGGCTCTTCCTCCAGAGCAGCAGGAAATTGAGGCTAGAGCCACAACACTCTATCACCAGTGCTGCTAAAGACATACTTTATCAGCAATAGATTCCTATACTGCCAGAATTCTTTGAAGGTGTGTTCCTTGTAGAAAACGCAGAGTGATTCTGTTACTGGCATTCAGACAGTGGGCCAACCTTCCCAGTTTCATCAGGGATTTTTGGTGGGCAGTGTTTTTTTCAGGGAGCGCATATCCAACATATTTTTATATTTTAACCTCTGTTATGATGTGATCTACAGAAATGTCCACTTTTGACCTGGCAGGAATACTGTAATTTTACAGTAAAATTACATTAACATAAAATCATTAGCATGACATATTTGGCATTGGGGTGACATGGTGGCGCAGGGGTTAGTGCTGTTGCCTCATAGCAGGAAGGTCCTGGGTTTGAATCCCGTTGGGTTCAGGGTCTTTCTGTGTGGAGTTTGCATGTTCTCTCCTTGATTGCAAGGGTTTCCTCCCACCACCAAAAAAACATGCTTGATAGGCTGATTGAGCATGCTAAATTTCACCATAGGTGTGAGTGTATGGTCCTGTGATGTGCTGGCAACTGTCCAGGGTGTACCCTGCCTTTGCCCATAGCATCTGTGATAAGCTCCTGCCCCCCTGAACCTGAGTGTCGGATAAAGGGGTAGAAGATGGATGGAATTTGGCATTTTTAATATAATGTTACTGAAACAAACACAATAACACCAGTGACATTATGTAACACCCGTGACATCCATAAAACCAAATGATCTGGAGTCAATTTTAATGATACATAGTTACAATAAAATGAAAACTTAAGTAAATGATGACGAACAACAATTTCAAGGAAGGTAACATCAGTGACACAAGTGACAACTTTCCTGAAAACATATTTGTTTTTTTTTTCATATCCCAAAGAATAAAGTAGGTCATACCAGTGACTTACACTGGGTCATTCCAAAACTTTACTTTTTTCTGGAAGAAGCCATTCTTTTGTTTATTTGGATGTATGTTTGGGATCATTATTCTTTTGAAATGTGAAATTCCTCTTCATCTGCAGCTTTCTAGCAGATGCCTGCAGATTTGGGGCCAAAAGTGACTGGTACTTGAAACTGTTCATAATTCTTTCAACCTTGACTGAAGCCCCATGTCCACCTTAAGAACAGCATCCCCAAAGCATGATGCTACCACCACCGGTGGTAGTATTATCATGATCATTATTATTATTATTATTGTTATTATTATTATTATTATTATTATTATTATTATTATTATAAATGTGTATCTAATTTAATCTAAATCTTTATGAAGTCTGAATGGATCTTTATGAACTCAATTATGCAAGCATTTTGAAATGCATAATGCTACATCACATTCATCACTCTTAGGTTTGAATGATTTGATACATCTATTCTTATTTAACCAAAAAATGAAATGTTGAGGCAGGAAAGTGTTAATAAGTCAAATTACTGTTTAATAAAAAGAGAAGTCTCCAGCGGAGCTCCGGAATATACATAGAATCCCCCTCACCACCACACAGCAAACCCCACCAAAAATCTAAATTTTAAACCTTTAATACCAATAAGAATCAGTGGTGGGGAGAGTGATGGTCTTTACAGGCTGAGATGATGTGAGAGTTAGTCTCAGCTCTTTGCAAATTACTTTTACTTCCACCTTAGCTTGTGAATGAAGAGCACTTCTAGCTTGTTGACTGCAGGGAATACCCTGAGGGCAGCAGTGGCCAATAAAGTAGGCTTCTTCAATGTCATTTTCATTCAAAGCTCTCTGAAATTCGACTTTTTGGTGAAGTTTGCGCCCCTCATGGTCCTCAAACACTGTGAACCATCGCTCTGGCTGACCAGCAGTGATCCTGTATAACGTCTGCTCCCCTTCCACCAGCAGCTGTGAGTTCTTCTTCATCGCTGCAGGCAGAGCTTCTATAGCGGATATGGCAAACTTTAGGTTGCTTTGGAGGACAGGATCAAGACAAAGGCTCACCTTTACCTCTAAAAGATTTCCGATGTCCAAGCTTTTGACATTAAAACATTTTCTGTGGTGGAAACAGTAATAATACAAGCACAGTTTAAAATTTGTTGTTTGTATTTCAGTTTAAGAATATCTTTCAATTTTATTTACAACATTGATTTAATCTTATTATATAAGTGGCAACTATAAGCTGCAAATAATTCATTTTGGGTTTGCTTATTTGTGATGTCACAAACACCTGAATAACACCTGAATCTACCTAATTCGAACTTTAGCCTTGTCCACTCAAGCTGAAGTTATAAGCTATAAGAAGTCTCACTGCTTTAAAATATAATATGTAGTAAAGCACCATTACATTAATCAGAAATATGGATTTCAGGCAGGTACAGCTACAGAGATTAAGAATTGGAAAGTGGTCATGTGGAAATCAAATAAAAACTGTAAGAAAAATGTAAAACACTTTAAAGTTCCAATTTTAAACATTACTTACACAACAGACATGCTTCCAATCTGTCCACAGCTTTCTTCTTTTTATTGCTTCCTACAGAACAGGGCACATTTACATAGATCAGACTTAAAAGAATTGCTTTTAATCTATACACAGCATTCTTCTTACAGAACAAATCAGTTCAGATTAATAAACATATACACTAAAAGTATACACTAAAAATAATGATCGTGTTTCTGGGTAAAATATGGACTTACCTGCGCTCAGGTAGGTAAAAGAGTGAAAGGTCTTCCGAAAATATTACCCTATCTCTCTCTCTCTCTCTCTCTCTCTCTCTCTCTCTTTGACAGAAGAACATCCAAAGCTAAGTTTCGTTTTCAGAGAACTGAGACTCTTCTTCCAGAACACGTGAAAATGGGAGGACTAAAGTCACAACAGTCTGTGTTCAGTGCTGCTGAGGACACACTTTATCAGAAACCGATTTATCTTGTACTGCATGTCAGTGACATCACAGATAAGGAAGCAATATTGTCTTTTGTCCTTTGAGCTGTTGTAAATGTTTCTGGCAGTCAGACAGTGGCCCACCCTAACTGGGCTCCTTCAGCTTCATCTGTGAGCATTGGTGCACACTGTTTTTAGAGATGACACAACCTACATATTTGTACACTTCAACCTTAAGATCCAGTTATGATTTTGTGATATATGAACCAATATAACTTTATTTTTCAATGTTGTAGGAGGCATCACCAAATGGCGGATCTGGTGATTCTGTCCGGACCTGTGGCCTGTCAGGTAAATTCATGAGATTAAGTCATTTTCATGATAACGTATTTCTCTCCCAAAACAGACTTCTGGACCCCCACCAGTCCGGGTTCAAGACTGGCCATTCTACTGAAACTGCTCTACTTGCCGTCTCAGAATAACTTCTTGCAGCGAGATCAGCTGACCTGTCTTTAGCTCTGATCTTCCTCGACATCTCTGCAGCCTTTGACACTGTCAGCCACCATATCCTCCTTGAAACAATCTCCAAACTTGGGATCTCTGGCACAGCCTTGCAATGGTTTGTTTCCTACCTCGATGCCCGGAGGTACCAGGTAGTAAGGCAAGGCTCCCAGTCTTCTCCACGTAGTCTTTCGATTGGTGTTCCACAGGTCTCTTTCCTAGGACCACGTACATGCGTCTGTGTGAGAGAGTGCATGTGTGCCCGAGAGTGTCTATGAGTGTGTACAGTACTGTGCAAAATCTTGGGCACCTATGAAAATGCTTTGAATCTGTTTCTATGAGCAGTGGGTTTCTTTCTGCCTGCAATTACACAAGTGAACATCAGAACTTTTTCTAAAAACCTGGTTAGAAGAACACAGGTTTGGTTTCTGCTCAGTGGCTCCAATCATTGTGAGAATTTATAAAAATCCAGAGGCAGCACCTAATTTAATGATGTAAGACCAGCCAAACGAGGGATTTGATTGTAGCTAAAATGAATATTGGACTTGAATGAGGAAATGGTCAGAAGAACACATTGCCACAAAAAAGTCTTTACTGTAAAAAAATTATTGTATTTATTGCATGATTTTTATTTTAACTCTAACTTAACACTAATGTCCAGTAGCAAAGAGATTTGAAATATAATTTACTTTGCACTATATGTGTATGTATATGTGTGTGTGTGAGAGAGAGAGTGTGTGTTTATGTGCGTGTGTGTGCAAGAGAGAGATTGTGTGTAGGTTTATTAGGGAGAAATGGAAGGAGGGAGTATGTCTGCGTGTCCCTGTTCCTTGTTCCTAGTGTGTGCCTTTTCTGCATAGGCTTCATTTTTTTGTCCATTGTTTTGAAATTTATATTTGCAATGTGTAATAGCATGTTTATTTTTTGGCCTTTGTCTTGGCTCAATTTATTTTACTTTTTTGAGAGTTATTTTTATTTGAGGTTTCATTTTGAACAAAAAGCCTTGTTTACTTTCTGTTTGTTTAAAGTAAAATGTTTTACCTAAATCATAAATAATTGTGATTTATAATTGTGGTTTGAATATTATTAAAAATAGTCGTGATTATTATTTTGGCCATAATCATGCAGCCCTAGGTGAAATCAAACTTAAAAATCACATAACAAAAGAAAATAAGTAAATATAGTACCCTAGGCCACCACACCTGTTACCCTAGGCCACCACGCCTTTTGTTTTGGCGTAGTCGGAAGGATCTCCTCCGGTACACCAATCAATGGGAAACTGAATGTCAGTAATGAGGAGGCAAGTGGCAGGAATGAGGTGCAACCCAATAGTGGGGTGCTCGGGTGGTTTCCTTGTTTTATGGGGGGGCCTGGATGATCCAGTTCAGTGGCTCTGCCGAAACCGCACCCATTCGAGAAGATACCGGCCAGTGACTCCCAGACTGTACCTTGAAATGCATGAGCTCCTTAAAGGGATGCTAAAAGGAGAATGTTGAAAGTGTTCAAGCCCCTCGGCCGCACCCGTTGAGCTTGTTTAAAAACCATAAGTTGAATGCAATGACCCACAAGGGCACCTACCTGCTACAGAGGATTGAGGAGTTGCTGACTGATCTGATGCAGCCTGGTATTCCAACTTGGATTTGGCTAGGGCTTACTTGTAGGTGGAAGTGCACACTGAAGACAAGGAATAGACCACCTTTGTTTGGGTGAGCAAGTTCATGATTATTTTTTAATCTCTTTGGATGATGTAATCGAGTACTCTCCTCATTTCTCACTTGCAGTATCTGGGGGGCTTGTTACAGAGGCTGGAGTCCCATTGGCTAAAGTTTCAACCTAGAAAGTGTTGGCTGTTTCAGCAGGTGGTCCGCAATTTGGGTCACATCGTTACCTGGGAAGGGGTGACCACTGACCCTGAGAAGATGGAAACAGTGCAGGACTGGCCCCAGCAAATGACCATGATGGAGCTGTCGGATCAAATATCTGATCCATGCAAAGAAATTATCACTAGATTCAAGATTTGTAGCTGCCAAATGCTTTGTCTGTGAAAAAGCAGATTTGTAGGAAATACAACCCCCCAAAGACATCTTGTCCCATTTTACAGCCACCTCTTAGAGACCCAGGACACACCAGGCCACATGATCAAGATGAACTCCAATTCAACAATTTCCAGATAATCAGCAGACCCCTTAAAAAAAAGATGCTTCATAAGGAGGAAAACTCGCCCTCTCGTTTTCCTGTGTCACACAAATGTGACACACATGACACACAGTTGAATGGGAATATATCTTTGTCCACAGAAAGAAGAACCAAAGAGGGGAATTTATGTGTTTTAACATGTGTCCAAAATGTATATTAAGTTTTAAATATGTTTTCTTTGATAGACTATCCAGTAAGAGTCAAGTAAACCTGGTATTTTCAAATATCTTATCATCTATGTGAATTTGAGTTATAATTATGAACCTGTAAGTATTAGGCCTGTCATTCTAGGTCTTAAATTACTCAGAGCGGTCTTCTGGTTTGGTAATGCGGTGGTGAGATGCACGGGGTCTGTGCTCCACGTTATTTCATGTAATATCTTCAGAATACATCATATTTTATCAGCACATCAAACTTGTTGCATCTACGAGGGCAGGTGGCAAACAGACTCAAGTTCATCCTGATCAGGCCTGCCAAGGAAGCAGCAAAATGGCAGATACAGAACCCACATCCTTGCAGCTTACAATCGAATCCCTAGTTAAGGAGCTTAAAAAATTCAGAAAAGACATGACTGGGGAATTCGTTGCACTTCTAAATAGCTCCCTGGAACCAATCCGGTGTTCAATCGAATTGTTCGGGTGCGACCGTAACAACACAGGCAGCCGATCAATGAGATGGAAATGGGTCTCTCAGGACACAGTTATCGAATAACTCAGCTCAAGCATGATGTTGAAGCTCTTCAGTCAAAAATGGCAAGTACTGAAAAGGAAAACACGGCTCTCAAAGCTAACATTGAAGATTTGATATCTTGCTTGAAGCATCAAAATGTACAACTTGTAGGTTTACTGGAGGACATTGAAGGAAAGAACGCAAGGGAGTACGTGACTAACCTGCTTTCTGAGCTTCTTGGCCAAGCAGAACCACCCGAGTTGCCTAGCAGAACCACCCGAGTTGGATTGCGTCCACCGCATTCTCCAGCCTAAACCTCGCACAGACGAATCTCCATGGCCGTTGATAATCAGATTTCACAGATACGTCATTAAGGAAACTGTCATGAGATGGTCTAAATCTCAAAAGGACATCTCCTACAAAGGCCACAAGATCAAGATGTACGAGGACTTCAGTATAGAGCTGGCGAGGAAACGAGCGGCGTTTAACAAGGTCAAGAGCCTTCTTTACAAGCAAGGAATGCAATTTGGAATGATGAACCAGAAAGAGGAGAAGCACGGACCGGAGACAGAGAAGCTGACAGGGAGTTCAGACTGACAAACCAGAATACTTACGTGCTAGGTGTCCGAGATCCAAGCTCCACACAACCTACAGAGGCCAAAAGCCAATAATCACAAACAGGGAAAGGGTAACACAAACCAGGAACGGGGACAGAGGAGGGGCCCTCGTCGAGACTCCGCGTCCCCCACACAGGGCAAGGGAAACGCGTGCCTCCGACATGTAGAGCGCCCCCTCATGACTTATTTTCCCAAAGTCAGGGTGAACACCTTTCCTCGGAAATCGCCGGGTGAAAGTCACTCCTCCACGGGCCGTGAAGGCTATATGGCAGCAACTCCGGGTCAGGAGAACTCGAGGTTCTTTCTCGGGAAAACACTGGTGGGGAGAGTTAATCATCTGGCCACCGAGGGAATGGTGTTACAACCCCGAGTCAGGAGGACTCAAGGTTCTTCCTTGGAAACTCAGAGGAGGAATTATCTATCACTCCTCGGGCCATCATGGGAAAGGGACAGGATCCAACTGGATTGGCCGAGTGCTACCACAAGTTAAAACCAGACAAGAAGGGGGGGACAGAATCCAAAATGGAAAGACGCCAACCGTGTGCCACACGGGGACCAGGGACAAACAGACCAAGGGAGGACAGAATCCAAAAGGATAGACGCCGACCGTGCGCCCCGCGGGGACCAAGGAAAGACAGACCAGGGCAGGAGCTCGGACCTAGGACACAAGGCAAGTAATTACAGACAGACCACAGAACATAGCACACAGACATGTGAAAAATGAAGCCTCAGCGATCCTAGAGATCGCTTACGCTTAAATGGGTCAATATCACCATAGAGTGCCTTTGACAGATGAAAATTTCTTAAAAACCTTGTTCAAGTTTTTTGTTAAACCACATGTTTATTCTTTTAAGAAGACTTTAAACTTCAACAATCACTGGTTGGTCCAGCTCCTGGACCTTTAATAAAATAATTATAAGCAAAAACATTTGGACCACCTTACAAAATATGTCCACCCTGTCAGGGACAAATGGATACAGAAAGCAAATATTTCTGACAGTATTATCATTCTAAATAATACACCTTTGGAAACTATTTGTCATGATACAGAAAAGACCCAAGTGCAGAAATATAATACGTTTTATTTAAGAAGGAATAGTCCCAAAAATCAGAGAGCCAAAAACCGAGCAAATTGTTCAAAAGCCAGAAAATCAGTCCACGAGCAAACAGAGCAAAGTCCAGAATCCAAGGGGAAATCCAAAATCCAGAAAAGGGTCCAGGGCACACGGGGAAAAACAAAGACAAGAAATAACAGCCAGAGACACTCGGTACCTAAATGGGGCTAGAATACTTCGCACTGGAGTCTAGAGCTTTGGGCCTATTTATAGTCCTAGGACCCCTAGTAATCAGGTGAGTTAGATCTCCCCCCTAGAGGCTTGGAGTTTGGATCCGTAGATTGGATCCCAGTCCTTACACTATTTCTGTCCATTCTCTTATATATATATTTTTAACTGAAAAGTACTTCAAAAACTATGTTCTGCTATCAGAGCTTTGCCCGAGTTAAATACCATTTAAAAGTTAAAAATAAGATAGGAAACATATCTGACCAGAATTGATCCAAAACCAATTTATCCTTAAATGTTCCTAAAAGAACAAATGCTAAAGATTGTCAAGGACATTTAATTTTTTTCAGTTATTTTCAGTTAAAGTGCATATGACAGGGTGGACAATGATATAAGACGGGGTGGATGGTAACATGACGGGGAGGACAACTGAAGGAAGAGGCACAGAAGTGCCAATAATAACACACTTAAACAGAGTCATAAAAGAACAGATGTATACTGTGTCCTTTTGTCTTAACAAATTCCATATCCCAGGCTTCAAGATCATGCTCTGGGATGACTGCTTTGACAGCCTTGATGACAGGGTGGACAATGACAGGGTGGACAATTTGAGCTATTCTGCTTTAATTAAGCACATGGTGGGACACTA
>JBBKCR010152684.1:0-17800 GCA_037577295.1 Ladigesia roloffi
ACGATTATTCGACTAATCGCTAAAATGCGGGAGTGTTAGTCGACTAGGAATATCTTTAGTCGGGGGCAGCCCTACTGAAATATTTCACAAATAATGCCTAGAACAAATTTAACAGGCTGTCTTTAGAGGTATTTCTACTAAACTTTGTGAAAATTACAATGAAAAAGAAGGTAGAAAAAAGGTTTACTCTTGACAATGACAGAATGCTAACACAACATGATTATAAAAACTTTGGGATGTCACTGATCCAGCTCTATCCAGTAGGAGAATTTCCCCTGTAAACATTTGTCCATGGTGAAATGCCCACCAAAACCTTCGGCAATAAAAAGCAAATCAACAAAAATGAATGCAATGTTTGAGAAAACAACCCCATCCAACTGTTGATGAAACAAGAACACTTGTAAGGATTAACTAAATGATCCCCTTCAAAAACAAAGAGCACAAACGCTTTATTCCCAGTATGTAACTTGCTATGCCTCAATCAAATTGAACAGGCTCTCATTACAAGTCTATACATAAGGACATTAAGTGTCAATTAAAACACAGCAACAGTAAACGAAGATAACATTTAAGGTATTTTCATGACAGCAACAGAATGCTAACCCAGCAATATGTTCAAGGCTTTGGGATGTCTCTATTACTGCATTACTCATTGTTAAAAAGCAGTACTGAGGATTTATTGTATTGAAGTTTGTATCTTGGCTGGTTCCGATGTTATGCAGAACTCATAGAGGTTTCTCCTGGATTCTTAAGATGGAGTAGCCTGTTGGGATCTCCCTTGTGTGTCCATTGCTGGGACATTTATTGACATGCTTCCTCTGGTAACACTTCTCTGTGGTAGCCCACTAAATGTTATTGCCAAAACTTCGTCAATAAAAAAACCTCACAAAACAAAACCAACTGAAATGAAGAACAAAATGTCAGAAGCTTAACAAAAGTCAGAGTACAAATACAGACTCGCTTACTATAGAGAAACAATTAAAGAAGGTAAAATTTCAAGGACCGACAGAATGCCAACGCATTTTGAGACGTGTCTGTTACAGCTCTACTCAGAAAGATGGTGCAACACTGAGGATTTTGTTCAGTGGCTCATTCTGAGCTCCTGGGCCAGGAGCACAGCAAGTTCAGACTGGACACCTCTGAAAATGATCACGCCACACTTCCTCCCAGCTCGTATCACACAAGCAATCTCCGCCCGTCAGCACTTAAACCAATACAGACATATTGGCAGTCTTTTTTCCCGCTTTTGACAAGAAGAGGAAGTATTTTTGTGGCTGAGGTCATCGCAGCTTTGTCTTGCTCCCCCTCCCTCCTGTAAACTATTGTGGGTGCTTTTGAGAGCTGCCCTGGGCCAGTGCACCTTTGAAGGTGGGGCAGGTGAAACTCCACTCTCTCTCAGCTTCTGACTTTCTGAGCAGAAGAACACTGGCAGACACGCAGCGGCCCAAACGAGCGCACATTCCATATGGTTATTTTCTGAATTATAGCACATTTTGAGGAAATGATAATTTTGCAAATGGCTGATGTATGTTATGTGACATACATTCATTGTCATGTATAGCAGTGTGGAAGCATGAGGAGCCAAAACCAGATTCAACTACACATAGAATACATTTACGATTACTGTAATTACGATTCCTGTAAAGCCCAAACACACATTGAGAGTCTCTCCCAATATGAAATATAATTTAAGATGCCATCGAAAAACGTGACATAGGACATGCCCCTTATGTTCAGGGTCAACAGCCCCCTGCCGATGCTATGGTGATGTGTGGGTGGTCAGTACCAGTCAACAGCAACCAGAGTGTTGACTTATTGGAAATATTGCAGCCACATGCAAACAAGCAGCTTGATGGAAATGAAGAATGCCAATCATTGAAGGTTTCCATATTAAGCAAGTGTTTCTAGAGTTTTTCCTACAGTAAGTCCATTTCCTTGTGCTGACTTCTCTGCTCTAAAGAACCTGAGTGCTGCGATCATATGGTGCAAATCAAAGGTATACTAATGGAAGGATTCCCAAGCTTGTCTTGAAGACCAAGATTGCTGTTTCACGGCACATTTCTTGATCCAGTTGAACCCCAGCACTTATTTGTGTACTTCAGCCAATCAGGGAGGAACTTGAGTGAGTCAAAACATTGGGACTTGCAGGAGGCTAACTATGTGTGACCAGCACTGGAACTTTATGGTTTTACCCAAACCTTGATTCTTATGTGTCTACAAGAGGGACTAATCTAAGGTTGCCATGTGCTCACATGGCAAGCTTGGTCTCTCATAACAGTGCACTGTCAATACAGATATGCCACCTTGTGAACACTGGATGTCATAGGAATGTAATGTGGAGCAGGGCTTTGGCCAAGAAAAAGCATCCTTGCAGTGGACCTTAATCTTGAAGCCCCTATAGCTAGCAGGGTAGCTGTTTCGAACTTGTGTAACTCATTTTGTAGTAATGCAGTAAATGTGGGCGGTGCTTGAAACAAATAGTAAGAGCTCTTAATTTCTGTCCCAGTCTGATACACCTTTATCCAGCATTAATCTGCTCCCTGGCTTGATGGACAAGAAATGTTGGGCAGAATTCAAAGCATAGGGATGAATCTGATTGTTTCCTATTTTAACAAATTCAAAGCAAGTAATAACTATGAGTAATATCAACAATAAAAATCAATGTGCACCTGTCATAGGTCATAACCATCATAGTCATTTAACAAAAGTTCTTTACCAGAACAACTTACAAAAAACTGAATCACTGGAAATACTGCAACGATAACTTGATCAATAAGACGTGAGTCTTCAGACCATAGCAGAAAGAATTAAGAGTGCAGGGGGGTAAGTTAATACCATTACTGAGATCACAATTTTTATTTAGAACATGTCCTAATCCTGATCAATTTACAAAAACTGCAACCACCAGGAATACTGCAAACATATAGAGTATATCCTAAGAAGCAAGACCTGCACAATTAGTTGATCTATGAGAGGTAAGTCTTCAGATCATAGCAGGAGGAACTGAGTTACCCTGCATTTCAGAGTCCAGGGGGTAAGCACATTCCATCACTGAGGGGCCAAGCCACTAAAGCACCAAGAACAGGCCTCACAATCTAGCTTAGATTTCAAGGAGGGACATGTCAGGAGCTAAGCTAAGGACCTAAGACCATAGGTTTGTAGGTCTCAACCAATATATTGTACAAAGCAGAACCCATTTACCTGTGAATGTGAGAATGTTGTGAGAGCATTCTGACCTCTACAGTAATTCAGTGGACTAATTTCAGAAGAGGATTTACCTGGGAGACTTTCAGTAGGTTCTGGACCAGCTGGATGCTCTATTCTAGATTTTCTGGAACCGTAGTATTCTGGAAATCAGGGAGTGTCATATCCTCCTGATGAGATTAATAAAATATGTTGCAAATAAGAAGTACTTACAAACCAGACACACTTGCCCAAACCAAACTGATACAACCAACAAAGTGCCTTAACCCTTAGAATGCATGTGATGCAGATCGTTGCCGGAAGAGTAACAAATGGTGTGACTATTTTAGCAAAGCTCAGGGGCGGTTCTATGTACTATGCAAAAGTCTTAGACATCTATGCAAGTCATAGTGTGTGATATAGACATTGTCTTTCTTTTAGTTAACATCAGAATAAAGGCAAACAAACAACAAACCAGTAAAATATCATTTGTTTTGCCAGTAAAAAGTTGTTGATATTTTGCATGTTGGTAAAGAGAACACAGGTTCGGTTCCAGATTCCATTGTCTGGATTTGCGAAACATTAGGAGCTCCTTGTTCACTTTATTGATGGACTGATTAAATTATACTGGTTTCTACAATTAATAACAGACTTCTACCAGGAACACATTGTTATATTGAATGTAAAATCACTATTTTCTGTATTATTTCTATTTATTATTTTTAGTTTGATACATTTAGTAATGTTAATGTGGAAAAAACTCACTGCTCATCGCAATAGTAAAATGATTGTTTTCCCAGGTGTCTGAGACTTTTCGTACAGTTGACCGATGACTGTAAGTCGATGCCTGATGTGAAACGAAATTGCAGCCGCAAGTTGAGATGGAGTTCAGGTAGAGTTGTAATGGGTTCTTATGATTCTTTGTGTTATTATTCCTCAGCCGACTGGCTCGCAAGTAATTACAGGCATCCGTCTTTCATTCAGCTCTGATCCCTACCAACACCGAGCTGGCCAGCAGCCAGTCACACTCTCAGCCCCACCCAGCTCAATCTATACACACCACAGGTGAACACGCTGGGTTTCCACCAGTGCAGTAAATTGTATTCACCCAATTGTAACACTGCTCAAATGTAATCGATCAGCCAAAGAAATGTGAAGTTTATTTCTTTAATTCAGCCCTTCAGTGGAGTTTTTTATGATTTCTGTCCATTGCTCTGATTTTTTTGGTGTTCCACACAAAAGTTCAATCCATTGCTTTGTCTTTTGGATTGTTTTGTATTCACTCCACTTGTGACATCTGACTTTAGAGTATCTAAACCTCTCCTCATGGATTCTGAATAATCATGGGGAGATGACAAGTACTTGATAAAGATGGTTTATAAAGGCATGTAACAAAAACAACAGCTTGGCAGGGTAGTTTCCTATTACCTTGTTTCATGTCAAGTGGCTCATTAGTTGAACAAACTGACAAGATTTAGTTTTACAGCATTAAACAATGAGTCTGCAATTTCCTCATTGTGCTCAGAGGTGGGTAGTAACGCATTACATTAACTTCTTTACAAGTAACTTTTTGGATAAAATGTACTTGTGTGAGTTTTAATGCACCATATATTTAACTATAACTTCAGTACACAGTGGTTTGTTTTGTTTTGTCAGACTTCCACCAAAGTTTTTTGTGTTTTTCGCTAATCAAACATAGCCACTAACAATGTTTGACTCTTTTTCACCAATCAAATGTATCCAGACAGTCACATGACCACCCACACAATCTCCGTGGTCTCGTGATTCTGAGTAGAAGGCAGAACACGCCATGCCACACATTCAATCTATGTTTACCTCAAGGACTATAAAAAAGAAAATAAGTAATGTGGTGTTATATGTGTCTGCCTAAACATGTCGAAATTTCAACAGGGGCAGACTGGCAATCTGTGAATTCTGGAAAATTCAGAAAGGCCGTCAACCTTGGTTTCTCCTTCGAGCTGCGCACCCCCCGCACTTCCCCCTTTCCCGCTTTACAGCTGATGTAGCTACCAATAATGCAATAATGGAACTTGGTGCAAACTACATGCCTAAATCAAACATTTTCCAGGTTTCGGAAAACAAGGGAGAAATACAGACTCATAGTGCGTTAGATAGAGAGATATGGCGAGAGACTGAGAGACATATATATAGAGAGAGAGAGAAAGAGAGAAAGTAAGGGAGTATGAGGGAAATATCTGGAGCCACTATGTTGATTCTAGGGGCTGATAGTGTCTGTCCGGTTGGCGGGCCTTAGTACTGCCCCCTCTTCTAGCCATGTTTACATCCACCCCGACCTGGGTCAGACCTGATAGCCATCCCCCTGCTTACATAATAGGCAAAGTGAAATAGTGCTCATTTTAACCCCTTAAATTCTACGACTTGATTTCTCAGACAGGGATTAAGCCTAGTGCTGAGTAACACAAAGAGTTAAACACATAGTCTAGGACATCGTCTGGAAAAACCACAGAAGAGTTTTGGATGTAGATCTACACTTCAGTTCCTCACAAGAATACACACATGAAAGATAGCCAAAGTAAAAAGTTGATCAAAGATTGACTCCGAGATTCCGAACTCCTGGAGTTGCTTGGTCGACTTCTTAGAGCATCCAGCATCTCTGAGTAAAGGAGCTGGAGAAGGAGAACCAGGAAGAAGAAAAGGTCAGATTTAGAGTCAGAACAGAGCAGAACACAAATGGAAAGAATAGCCTGAGGAAGAAACCCAGACAGAGATGTAGTCATGCTCAGGCTCCAGAGGGAAGCTGCTGGTGCTTGTGGTCTCCATTTAGTTGGTTAGTGGTGTGTGGGTGGTCCACACACCTCACACACACACATATACACACACACACACACTTAATTGGCTTGTCGCGGTTTCCTCCGCAGGCCAGACTGGTTAGCCATCACCAATACACTCCTCAATTTACCACAGAAAGAGAGAAAGAGAGAGAGAGCGAGAAAGAGTGGCTCTTTCCTTTCAAAGATTAGACAGAAGCCAAAGTCGTGAGTTGAAAAGAGAATTTTGAAAGCATTTGATAGTAGAATGAATTGTAAAATTTCAGTACCTTACAAAATTCAGCCTGAACTCAATGTAGCCGTACAAAATTCTGTCCAGACCTCAGTTTAACTGACAAAATTGTGTTCACATAAGCCTTTACAAATTTCTGCCTGGAGCCAGTGAAAACCTGCAAAATGTAGCTACACAAAATTCTTTCCAAACTGACTGTAGTAAGTCCCACAGAATTTAATTTAGTCCCACAGAATTCAGTCTGAAATGACTGCACTACCTCATTATTCCATTTGAACCATTCTGAATACAGCTGAATAAAAATCAAGCAACTCTTAATTCTCCAGGCGGCAAATCTAATAAGTAAGCACCATTTGAGGAATCGTAATATATTTGTAACATATTTTCTACATAGATTCGCAATTATGAAACTGTCTATGCTGTGAAGTGCAAGAGGAGACTCTAAATGATGGTCTGCCAAGAATGTAATTTTTTTGGACAAACTGTTCCATTTATCACTGCCAACAGAATTTACCTGTAGCCTGAATACAGAAGAACAGGTACATCCGATCTAAAACAGAGGAAAACAAAGACCCAGGAAAAGTAAAAGTGCTGATCAGGAGTGTGTTTAAACTGCAGATGTGCGGTGACTGGCTCTTTACTCTGGGAGATGATGGCTGAAGCAACAAGGCACACACACATGCACACACAGTTCGATTTTATAGCCCCCCCAGCTGGCCTCTTTCTCAGATACGATGCCGACACCTGTTCTCTTTTTGAGCAAACTGTCCCTGGGTGTGTGTTTAGTTATCGGATGCTGACAGTGATATGTAAATGCTGAAGGTTTGTGAGTTATTCGGCGGACGCACTCCAGACACTGTTTCTTACAAGAAACAATTTGTGCTCTCATGAGATTTAGGTAAAGCTAACATGTGTTTTCGTTTTTACTCTGTGTTCAAACTGTTTTACTTGGTTTGCCTCTGGAACTCCTGATAAATCACTGTGGATGTTTTACTGTACAGTCAGGATAAAACAACCAACAAGAGCAGGTTTATTCTCTTCCTAACTATAAATAGAACACACATGAAGCTGCAGCGCTAAATAAATGTGAATAAACCTGCTAACTTCAAAGGGGGTCTGATGTAAAATGCCCCATTGTAAAGACTTTGTACTGTTTTGGTGTATGGAACCAGTCATGTACGAAACTAATATAGTTGTGTTGAATGGAACCAGATGTCTCCAGCACAAATTATTCAATGTTGACCCCCAGTGAATCTCCACATGTCTGAGTGTTCATACAGATGGTGAAATAAAGGCAATTTTGAAAAGTTATCTTTAGGGATTATTTGGCATCACAACACCCTGCATGTATCCACCCAAAATGAACAAACAGGCTTAAAATACTGAAGTATGGGAGGATGTTTTCTGGAGCAGCCCATAAATTTCCATTTTTATCTTGATGTTTCCCCTGATGTTTTCACACACCTCCCTGTTCCTCCATGCTCTCTCAGTTCTGCTTCTATTAATCAAAGGTCGTTGTCAAGCAAAACTTTTACCCAGAGCAAATTCTAGTGTTCTCTTCCTGTCATACAGTACCTTCTTATATTTCAGTATTTTTCAGTATATGGCCCTAACTCACAAGATACATTTTGGACTCAAACCTTCTCAAAACTGCTCATATTCATAAACATTTCATGGAATAACTTTGGGAGCTTTGAGGCAGACGTCTGGCTCCATTCACCATCACTGTGAAAAGTTCTGATCCAATGATTTTCTCTACAACCTTCAAACCCACTGTAACACATTTTGTTCACACCTTAAACTTAAAAATTAAATTTAGAACAAACATTTCACTATGACTGAAATTAATATTCATGTATGTAACAAAAGGAATCCCCTTTTGAAATTTTGAGTATCTTCATGCAAAGTTATTAACATTTAAGATCAACTGAAGCTCTTTGTAATGTAATGGATTTTTTTAAATCATATTTTATTATCAGACAGTCCCCATGTCCTGACTAATTTCTCAGGGTTAGAACAGGTCTAGACTTGCAGATCCTCTAGCAGTCTGGGACACCAAGCCACAGAATCTCATTCTTATACAAAGCATAACACTCGCACACGGAAATTCCTACACACACACACACACACACACACACACACACACACTCATAAACACACAACAGCTCCTGGTTTAATTTAATTAACAAGTGTATTGAGTCCGTCATTAAACCATGTTTCTGAAAACTACAGGTAATATTGGACTTCCACGAGTAACACACAGATATACTGAACATAAAATCACTTTTTACCGTATAATGTTATTTGCAATAACTTTTTCCTTTATTCTCTGACATCAATGATTGAAAAACACACACACATACTTATGTATATGTGTGTTTTAGAGAGCCCCTCCCTAACCTGTTCTCTCTAATCAACTATCAAAGCAAATATTCCTCAAAGTCCTTTCAAAGGAACGGAGCGATTTAATGTGTTGCCTAGAGAGACGATTATTGTAATAAATTTCTGCGTGTCCCCAGTGGCTGCGTTTGCAGCTGCAGGTTGGATCGGGAAACGCCCTCGCCAAGCTTTTTTTTTGCCTTGACTGCCTGTCTGCAGCCTCTCAGGAAGATGGACGAGACACTTGGGCGAACTCTAAAAGACGCACGTCCTGGGAAACGTAGCGTTTGAGGACAAGGGTTGAGCAATCGAGAAATTATAGAGAGATTTCTGCTGGAAGATTTGCTTTCATTTCCCTCCTGCGTGGCCGGGAAACCTAATCTGCATGTCAAAGCCAGAGTGGAAATGCAGTAAAACTGCTCTTGGTTCTCCAGTGAGCGCTTTTTTTTTATCCTGCTCCTACATCAGTGTGTTTAGCGATCGATTCTCCAAGGTGCTGTAAACTGTCCGTATTCCAAACTTCAGATCATCTGCACTGCTTTCTTTATTTCTTTTTTCCACCCACTGCTTTGATGTTCGCTAAGAGTTTAGCAGGTAAGAACATGCAGGAGTTTTCCTCATTAAGGCCCCGTTCCTCTGGAGGCCTAAAGGATCCGCCTGAAGCGGAGGAAAGCAGTCTCTTCATGCCGTCACTGGAATGCGATCAAGGGAAGACTTCCTCCACTCTGTTCGCCTTTTCACATTCTGTTATCAGCATTACTCACTCGGAGATTACGCTGTCAGAGGGGAGAGCCCTTGCTGACATGAGGAAAGGCCACAATATGAACTTGGCGTAACCCCATAACGCCATGGCCAGAAGAAATTCTGGGCCACACTTTTCCATTACAAACTTCAGTGTCAGTCAAACTGGCAAACGTGGTAAGATTTGCTTATTGCAAAAACTTCTACAGCGGTGGTCAATGGAACCAGACGGTTCCAATGCAAATATAGTGATGGTCAATGGAACCAGACATCGGCAACACAAATACGTTAGTGGTGAATAGAACCGAATAGAACAGAGTTATCCAACACATATTGCTGTAGTGAAATGAAACAGATGTCTTACAGACCTTTAATTTAATATCAAGCACCACTGAAGCTCCATGTCTTCATATGGAATGTTGATGATGAGAAAATAGTAATCAGAATACAAAAGAAGTGTCATGCACTGTCCAATAAATGTTAATAAATTGTTAACTTCTTATAATTCAGTGCTTGATATATGAACAAAGTCACTCAGTGTGTGTTTGGTGTGAAACGGTTCATTATAAACTATGATTTCTTTGTTGAATGGAGCAAGAAGTCATCAACACATAAACAGCCGTTCTATCCACGTGTCTTTGAATATTTATATGGATACTGATGATGGCAAAACAGCAACGGAACTAAACTAAATCAATATTTTTTGGGAACATTTTGCCTCATAATGCCCTGAATGTATCCCCCCACCATAAATGTTTTAAAATTTGGAATTTGCGAGGTGTATCTTGCCTGAAGCATCCCATAAATTTACATTTCTACCTTGATACACCCCTGCCTACTGAGAAGGGGTTCCTCAAGATTGAGCTGAACTCATGCCCAAGGCAACATCTATGGAGCTTTTTCATTCGCACAAGGAATGGCACCATGCCATGAACTAAAATTTTTCCATTACAAATAAAACGACCCATTCTCAAGGTGCTCAATGGCAAGGATAAAGGCAGGCTGCAGCTGACTGTGTCACTATTTCTGATTGGTTAAAATATATTGCCAATTATTTTTGTAATGTGCAAATGCCTTTGTACCAGGCCATTGCCAACTAGTTATCTGAGTTAAATTTTTATCACACAGCTAAAAGATGTAACTCAGATGAGACTATAAGCAATAAAAGACCACTTTAGTGAAAGCAGCTCTGACAGAAACCTTTGGGAGAGGATTGTGTGTCAGAAACACTGCTATAGGGCTCAGATACATTACGCTATGTTTATGTTATCCAGAGTGACATACATCAGTGCTTCAAACCTGTAAAGCTATACATAAATCATACTTTTAATCAAGCTACTGCTAGGTAAGTTACATACATTAAACTGTCAAAAGTTAAAATGTCTAATACACAAGTAAGGAAAAACGGTTAAGAGTGTACGTTTCCAAGGGTTCCATACCATCACAGCACAATTTAGAGACATCCTGAATGTCTATTGAAAAGTACCTCTAGTGTTCTCCTACAGTAATTCATTTTCTTCTTTTTTCAATCATGAACTAACTTTCAGTGAGGGAGGATTTAGAGGCAGACATCGGTTCCATTCACCACCACTGTGAACTGTTCCCAGTTTCTCTACAACCTCCAAAGCCAATCTTGTCTGAAGCCAAGTCCCTTCACTCAATGACCCTATTTACAACATTTTTGATAACAGCGCAGGGACAGCATGTGCGCAGTGGTACGATAGAAATGTGCAGTTGTTTGGGTAAAAGATGAAGGCTGAAGTTATTGGTTTATGGTGAAGTGCAGCTCGAGCGTTAAATGGGTTTGTTTGGACTGAAAGTCCTCACAGATGGGACGTAGTTGTGAATACCTCACCACTCACTTCTTAAACAACCCGCCTCTGATCTCTTCGCTTGGCCACCGTGGCCTTGAGCCATCGCCCAGAAAACCCCAAACCTGGGTGGCTTGGAGATAAACAAGTGAGCTAGGAATCGCTTACTGTGTGGATGTCAGATGCAGATGAGAAGCATTAGCCAATCTGCACGTGAGGTTTATCAAATGTTTGCAGGGATTGGTGTTGGTTCTGTGGTATTTTAGAAGATATGGACTTTTTCTGCTCTAATAAGAGAGGAGCTTATGTTGTGTATTATTATTATCTGCACACATTTGACATAAATTGATGAAAATCAGTCAGATTTGTAAACACTGAACACAAAAACTGATTTTATCATCAAACCAAACTATATATTACAATTTACTTCATTAACCCTATTACTCGTTCATCACTCTCACACACCCACCCACCATTTGTACTCATTCAGCACTCTCACTCCCTCATCATTTATTCTCACCAATTCACCATTCTCCCTCTCATTTACTCAATCTCTCATTCATGCATCACTCTCATTCACTCATCCATCAGTCTTAGTCTCTCAGTCATCACTCTCACTCTCTCATCCATCATTTTAGTCACTCAATTATGACTCTTGCTCATTTTATTTATCAATTTCAATCATTATTCACTCTAAGCAATTCATTACTCTCCCTTATACATATTCAGACTTCTCTCTCACTCATCTATCACTCTAACAAACATTCATCACTCTCATTCAGTCATTCCGCCCTCAGCCACTCATTTATCACTGTGAATTGTCCATCACTTCCACTCGTTCATAAATGCCACCTATTTATCAACCTCACTCATTCAATATACTCATTTGTAACTTTCATTTAATTTATTATTTAATCACACTTTTCCCAAAATCAAACTCATTCATTTATCACACTCTCTTGCGTCATCTTCTCTCATTCATTCATCACACTCTCTTTTTGAAACATATTATTGCTCGATTACATCATACTCTCTCATTCATTCGTCACACTCTTAAAACTCCAACTCATCTATTCATCACATTTTCTTTTATCACATGCATTCGTTCATTCATTCATTCATTCATTCATCACACTCTCATTCATCACACTGACTAACTCAGAGCATAATTACATCACTATCTCAATAAGCCTGCAAACAATCTCTTGCTATTTCTAATGAACAAATGCTTGAATTCACTCCAGCATGTCCATAAGAATTAGCAGCATTTCTGGTATTCTGCTTTTTTTCCGGAGGTGTTTGAGATTGATTCTCCAGGCTGCAGATTCTGTGCACTGCTTCAGCTCTGGATCTGTTTAAGGATGGCCTAGAGACGCATCAGTCTGCGGTAGGTCTCCCGTTTATTTATCCTGCATGGAGTCCGACTATTTTTGGGTCGACTTCACAGGACACTAATTGCTCTCATTTCACTGTTAGGTAATGGGAAAGGGAGGAAATGAACAATTACTCCCATGTTTGTTTGAGGGTGAGGTTGAGTCTGCATCTCCGTGGGAGTGTGTGTGTGTACGTTCACATATACATACAGTGTGTTGTTAATAAAGTCATGTTTACAGGGTAAGAATGCAAGAATGTGTGTGTGTGTTTGTGTGTGTGTGTGTGTCTGTGTTTGTGTGTGTGTGTGTGTGTGTGTGTGCGTTATTCACTCAGCAGTGTTTTTCAGCCTAAAGGATCTGCAGTTGTGATATGGGACAGGCTTGAACTCCTTGTGGGTTAGACATGCTCAGGAGAATGATAACTGGAGGTGTGAAATTCCCTTTAGAATAAATAAAATGATTCCTATGGCTAAATGCGTTTCTAACACGTTTATATTAATTTAGCAGAAAAGTCCTTTCCAACAGCACATGCTACCCTTAATTCCCCATAGAGTCAGTGATTTTTACACCAAATATCATCTTTATGTTACACTCTAAATACACAACCATCAGTGTTTTAGATCCTCAATAATCCCTTCAGTATCTTATAACCTTGGTACCTGATACCCTCTTCATATTATATCCTCTTAGAACCCCTCAGTGCCATATCCTCTATATGCCCAGTACTAAATCCCATTAATGTCCTCAGTACTCCTCAGTTTTCTCAGTATTATATACCCTTAATACTCTCAGCACCGAATAATTGCTTATAAACTCAATACATTAATTTACCCTAATCATGACCTCAGTACCTTACACACTCAATATAATATACCTTATACGCTCAGTACCACATGCATTCAGTACGTTACATACTCAGTATCATAGTCATACTGATGGCACTCAGCACACAATGCCATCAGCAACATATACCCTAAACACCCTAATCCTCAGTACCTTATACTCTCAGAACCCTCAATAGTCCATACCATCAGTACACCAACACTTAGTACCTGATACCCTCATTACCCCAACCGTCAGTTAATAATACCCTAACTATCCCATTCCCTCAGTGCCTTATATCTTCATTACCTCAAAACATCAGTACCTTACACCTTCACTATCCCATACCCTCAGCGCCGTATACCCTCAGCAACGTACACATTCAATAATCAACACTCGCAGTAAGTTTTACCCTCAGTACATCTGACAAGCCATACCCTACATGCTTAGTATCTCATACCTTTAATACACCACACACTCAATAAACAGAATTATTCTAATTCAACTGCAACAATTTACTGGACTCTGGACATCTAAAATCTGTTTCTCTCTCTCCTTCCCATTGTCATTCCCTAACTCATTCTGACACAAACAGAAAACAGGCGAAGGGAGGCTGCCGAGTGTCAGTCTGCAGCTCTTCGCAATCAGTCCATGCCGCTTTCTCCCTGCCACACGCACATCATCAACTTTCACCTGCATCTGCTTTCAGTCATGCTGATGCCTCGGCCACCAATCACGCTTCTCTCACACCGCAGGCTTTATCAGCTGGAGCTTTATTAAACACACCAGGCTTTATATCCCATAGAGCGCTCACTTACTCTCTCTTTCTCTCTCTTTCTCTCCCTCTCTCAGGTTCAATTAAATGCTAAATTATTGTGTTTTGTGCATCACTAAGTGTAAAAATCACATCAGCATTTAAACAGCTAGTTAAATTGACATTATTTCACTTCATTTTTATGTATTATTTCTATATTTTCCTCTGTAATTTCATGAAAAGCAGCACCAGAGGCCTTCATTCTGCAGATCTGCTTCAGTCCAGAACACTTAAGTCCCCTCACAGATTCCCAATTCCGAGCTGAGCTCTTTTATCGGAACCCACTTTGTCCTTTAATCCACTGTTTCCCGGTCCAAACCCTGGAGACACTGGGCACATTTTTTTCCATTTTCAATCATCTAGCATATGTGTGTCAATGTATTAAATAATTAACTTATTACTGCACCCATGGTGTGGTGGGCCTGGGAGAAGACTGGAAACTACTGATGTGATCTGTCACACATCAACTCATCGAAGAAAGATTGCTTCATAAGGCTATCTATCTAATCTTCTGTCTTACAAGTTCATACTTGAAAGTATTAACATTCCACACCAGAAGGGGGCAGCAGTCGGTGTTCACAATGACTGAAATACCTACATGATCTATGTGACTGACTGACAGCTAGGCTTAAAGTTAAAATATGTGTTGAAGAATTCACTATAAAACTGCAACCTACAGGAAAGAAAATACTGGTTGAACGTCCTACAAGCCTCAAACAACTGCTTAAAAGGGAAATCCCTGGCCAGAGTGAAGAAACAGGTGCAGATGATTTCAGATTATCAGCTAGTGATCAGTATACTGGCGGTGCTGAATGCTGAGTGGTTGGAGGCACCTTGTGTCTTTAGGCACTGTTACAGTAAAACATTTGTTCCTATTTCTTTCATTTTATCTACCTAAAATAAGACATTTGAATAGTCATTTCTGAATCCACAAGATATAAAACAGAATGTAATGAGGAGTAACTGAAGATTGTTATATGTATACATGTAAACCCAGGCATCTTCATGATTTCAGCCACCTCTTTATACAGTGTAGGGAAACTGAAACCTGCCACAATCAGGTTGTCCTACTTGATTGACTGGATCCAAAACTTTGTGTTTCACGTGACCCCTGAAATCACTAAAAGCTCTTAAATTTCCTTTCTTCTTTTTCTACTTTTCCTCTCTTCCTCTTTCTTCCTTTTCCCTCTCTCACTCTTCCTCCCATTCTCTTTCTCATTACCTCTTTTCTCTCCCCTCTCTCTCTTTCCTTTAGAGCCTCAGGGCAACTGTTCATGTCCAATTGGTCCAGAAGCTTCTGGAAACATCCTCATTCACATACATTTGGTAAACATTCATGTTCATTTCTGCTCTTCCAACTTGCTCTGCATTATTTTTACATTTCCACAATTTTAATTACATTTTATTCTTCATTCATGTGGTTTTATTTCTAAACAACTTTTCAAAATATATTATGTAACGGCCATTTCCAACTGCTCTTTATCTCTTCGAATAAACCAGTCTGTTTCTGTTTCCAGACCTTTAAGATCAATATATGCAAATTAGCTATATTCTGATTGGCTGTTTGGATTTGACCCTCATTCAAAAATCAGACCAAGGCAGAGTTAACCTGCTGGTGGTCAAATAATACATTCAAAACTGGACCTGCAATAAAAGAAATTTCAAGATACAAAATTGCAGGACATTTTAATATTTGCAATGTAAAACCCACACCCCTGCATGTGTGCGTGAGTGTGTGTGTGTGTGAGAGAGAGACAGAGAGATAGATAGAGAGAGTCAGAGCAAGAGGGAGAAAGGGAGAGAGAGAGAGAGAGAGAGAGAGAGAGAGAAAGCATGTCTGTGTATATGTGCAGCTAAAAGCAAGCGAATTCTGGCAAAGCATCTGAGTTTAACGTGAAAAGCATTATCAAAGGCTTTTTTCGAAGGGTGCAGAATTTCGCCCAAACATCCAGAGCACTTCTGACACCTTCACAATGACACACACACATCAAAGCCAAATCAATATTTACACACATTCACTCTCCAGGGATCCGGATGGCTATCGTTGCACATTTACATTTCAAATAGAATTCCTTGCTGGAGAAAAAAAACAGCTCCTCAAAAAACAGTGAAAATAAAACATGATGTCAGCATTGCCAGACGTTTTGCTTCATTTCTTCATATTTTGCTTTGAATCACCTTGCTGGTCAAAACATATTTTGTCATACTGAGTAGCTTAACATAAATAAATGGGAACAAATATTTTATTGACAGAGGCTGCAAAATGCCTATAGAAACAAGGTGCCTAGATTAAGCATTCAGCACCACCTGTATACTGATCACCACCTGATCATCTGTAATCACTTGTTCTTCACTGGTTTAGGGCTTAAATTATAAGAGCTTTAATATGCTTGAATTATTCATATGTAGGTCACTGTGTGGCTTAACAAATAAAAAACTTTCCTTTGAAACCGGTCAGACTCAGGGACTGGGAGAACTTTAAAAGTCATTTAGGAAGCCTGGAGAACTGTTCCTCAACACTATATTAACATAAATAATATTAGAAATTCTGGGTGTTTGGAAGCAAAATGGGAAGAAATGAAGGGTGGCTCAATGTACAGTGCTGTAGTTCCACTTGGCCTGAGCATGAGCAACTAACAGCAGTCTGAAGTTCACTTGCATGAACACAAATGAACACAACTGCTACCACCATGCACAATCATTATTTTGCACTATTGCTCACTACCAGACTTTCATTCCATACTATTAGCTTTAATGCACTATAGCTCTACTACTTAATACTCTGCACTACAGTTCACTACTACACAGTTGATCACTATTATCACTATCATGCACTACAGTTCACCACTACCAAATAATAACTTTAAACTACAGACTAAATAACATTAAAGCTCACTACTTACTATATTACATTACAACTCACTAATATGCACCACTATACACTAATATTCACTTCAAATCACTACTGTTTATTTTTGCACATTTGACTTCACTAGTGATCAGTGTCAGTGTGCAGAGAACCAAAGATGGTAATTGCTTGCCAGTGGCATGATCAACAGGAATTTGGCCACTTGAAACTAGTCCACAGAAGTACAAATAGCTGTGAGAGGGGAGATATCAGTATGTGTGGCACACAAAATGATCAAAAACCTTTGATCAGTTGTGCATATTTACCTCAACATGGTAGTAACACATTACCTTTCCTACACACTTTTAAACAAAATGCAATTTTAACTAGGTTTAAATATTAATACATAATTTAACATAATGTAAATAAATATATTTTTAAAAAGCAGTCACATAACTCATTTTGGTGTACAGGGGGCATTTTTCAGTGTGTTTACAGTTAAGGACAGTGACGTCCTGGTCCCTCAGCCCTCCGCTGGGAACTCAGTTATCACTAAACGTGCTGAATGAGTTTTTATGAGTTTTTTTTTTATGAGGAACACTTGAGTCCTCCTGCGTCAGTGGCCACAATCAACGGCCATCTGGCGCGACTTAGCGCTTCACATGGCTCTGACCCCACATACGTCCAGCTGACACGGGGAAACTCAATACTGTACTGAGCGCCCCACTGCTCCACTACACACACACACACACACACACACACACACACACACACACACACACACACA
>JBBKCR010152688.1:0-17800 GCA_037577295.1 Ladigesia roloffi
AGCTAATGCGGCTAATTCCAGCCCAATGTTCCCTCTCCTGCTGCCTCTAGCTTGACCAACAGCTCTCCTACAGACACAACAACCACGTTCATCACTTCCACACACTTTCCCGATGGGCAAAGTGTTGAAATTGTTTGTGCTTCGTGATCACTCTCCCCTTGCATGGCCGTGTAGCTGCGCTCCAAATTTCAGAATCGACAAAAAACATTCACTAGACATAATGGGACATAAACTTTTTATTAGCCATTTGTCCGTTTTTTCTTCTAAATCTCACACACTTAGTGGCGCTGTGAACCGAACTGCGCTTTCTGGCTGCTCATGCACCAGTGATCTGGGACTCGGTTCCCCTGCTGTTTACTCGAAACTTTGAACGGGAATATGATGTGGAGGGTATGGGTGGAGGGTAGCTCAGTGGTTAGGATACTTGCCTTTGGACCATGAGGTCCTGGGTTCGATTCCTACCTCCAGCACCACCACTGGGTCACTGAGCAAGACCCTTAACCCCAAGTTGCTCCAGGGAGACTGCCCCCTGTAGGTAGGAATAGAAGTCGCTTTGGATAAAAAGCGTCTGCTAAATGCTGTAAATGTAAAGCGTTATTTTTTTTTCTTTCAGTAATTAATTAAATTCCAAGCCCTAATATACAAACACACACACACACACAGAAGTTCTTCCTGGATTCTTATGGTTCTTATGATATTCATTTGAAAAGAATTGCTCCTTAAAACATCAACAATTCCCATCTTACTCATGCACCACCTCCCTCTTGAGTGAGCTCTAATTTCATCCCACACACCTTTATCCATCCCTCTCTGTCTTGTTCCCATACCCTTGTTTTACCGCCAACTTTATCCACACTTTATCAGTACAAGATCAGGTTGTTCTTCACTATTCCACTTTGTTTTTTTTTCTTACTTTTGTGAAGGGTGAGATGTGCTATGCAAACAAAATTAAATTTAGCTTTTTTTGGTTTACATCTTTTTGCTTTGCTATGGGAATGTTAATGAGCCTTGAAGGGGGTGGTTTATCTGTCATCATCTTCATTGCTGTGTAAGTGAAGGGTGGAAAGAGGGTTAGAAGATGGATGAAGCTCTGTGGGTTACACTGTTCTATTGAATCATTTTGGAAAATGAGATTATTTTCCATTTTTTCATTTAGAGGACCCAACTGATTCCCATATTACACTTCTATCATTATATCATTACGTAAAGTTATGATTTATGAGTCTCTTCATCTCCTAATCACAAGACTTAACCAAAATACAAAACACTCACTTTGGGTTTGATAGGGAGTCCAGAACATGACGGAGGTTTCTGATGACTTTTTATTTTTATTTATTTTTTTTTATTTATTTTTTTATTTTTATTTTACCTAATATCTCCTGGCCTTATTCTTATATTATCACATCCTCCCTTCCATGACAGAGCTTTGCTGATCTAGTGGAACCCATAGATGTATGAACACCAAAAGGAAAAAGTCTCTTTGCGTGGTCTTGTTTAAGCTTGTTTTGTGTTTTTTTTATTTCTCCAAAAGAAAAGCTTTTTTCCTTCTGCCGTGCCTTTTGATACCTAAAGCTATCAACTTCGATACATCTTTCGGCTTCACAAGTGGACTAGAGAAGAATCTGAGTTCCAGTAATCCTCCCTGCAAAATCCCGGAAGTTAGACTGAAGTAGTGAACTGCAAGGCATGAACCCTTGCAAGAAAGGCCAGCGTCTTTGAGAATGAACAGAAGACAGGAATATGAGCAGAAGAACGCCTGTGGTGGTGGCGGCGCTGAGCTCAGCTTCCGGACGTGTGGCCAACTGAGCTGTGAAGGAAGTGCCACAGACTTGTGTAGATAATGAGCAGCCAGACTCCATCTTTCTCTTTCTTAAACCAGCTTTTTCAGCCAATTCCATCTCCTTACAAAACTGTATCTGCCATATAATTGTCTAGTCGAACACCAGAACTGCATTTCTCAGTAAAGGTTGCCATTCCTTCAGTCCTAAATTCTGGAAGTCTATATCTTATCTTAGATTTTAGTAATCCTGAGGAGAATGAGGACTATGTCAATATTTTTCTTTTTTTCTTTTTTTTTTTTTTCTTTTTTTTTAATAGTCAGTGAATTTAATATTTTTATCCTCAGTAAGCCGCTTGATTGTATGCATGGCTCTGAAGTGTTGCCAAAGCGTTGACTTAATCAACTCTTTCCCTCAAACATATTTGATGCATAGTGGTTTGCGGGATCGACTCATCCGGGTTCCCGAATACAAATATTTTGTCCGAATGCCGTTTTCGTAAAAAAAAACATGTTATTTGTGCCTTTCCAAATACCGTATTCGGATTCGGCTCCACCCCTAATATCGGAATTATTGACTATCTTGACTATTCCCCCCCTCATCCAGAGTGGTTTATTTGGTTTAGTATGCTTGTGTATTCCAGCTGCAAACTGCTGTTTTGTTGAGAAATGTTGCCATAGCTTTTTATTTTCACAACACACCACATCTGGTGTTTGTATTGCCTGAAACAAAATGTTACTTACTGATCAATAGCCCTATTACATCGCCTGGGACATTAGATCATTCCAGGTGATGTAACAGTGCTTGCATGCATATAGGCACTACTTGGAAAAAGAACCTTCTTCTTGAGGGACTTCAAAAATCAAGGTGAGGTTATAAACAAGCATTATTTTGTTAGGTGAATGCTTGAACTGATTAAATGGGGGAAAAAAATCCAGCATATGTGAAAAAACTTACCCAATATACATTTTCAGTCCTAGAAGCTTAGCAAGCAGTTAGTTATACAGTATGTAAAATGTCTAAGCTGACAGTGGGTGTTTTGTTCTATTCCGACTCAAAACATACCACTTTGGATGTTTCATTCCAAACTTAAAATGTACCCTGAGCAGACAATAACTCAGTCTTGTTTCGAGACTTGTTCAGTCTGAGTCCACTACTGTAATTCCTGAATTGTAGCACTGAATCTGATATTTGATTCTGCATTTATGGAAAGTGTACTTTGAATAATGGTGTTCATTTCACTTTAAGGGGAGTATGAGGGGAGAGATTTTGTCCCCTCACTTTCTACTTTAGACTTGTTGGAACAGGCTTTCTCTCCCTCATATCATTCTGTGTGCGGGAAGCATGACCACAGGCTAGTTATGGGCATCAGCCTTCCCTCCCAAACCTTCTGTCCTCTATCTCATACCTTAAACATTGCCTGTAGACACTTATGCAGGGTAGCGGAAAGTGTGAAAGGGATGTTTGCCATGTTTCACAATCCCAATCCCAAGAAGGAGCTTGGAGGGCAATAGCTGTTTCATCAACAGTTGTTTCATTACCTGTTACAACATGTAGTTTAATGCAACAAGGTTAAAGTGCTTTATAATAGTACAATGTCACAGAAAGGTGACTTCACTTGTTTTTCATATACCAACATGTGTCTTGTGGTTGGTCTGGTGAAATTAAAGTTTTGATTGACCTATTCTGGAGAAGCTCCATTTGTTCTCCAACAGTCAAAACAGACATAGCATTATTATTATAAAATAGAAATAAAAGAGACATAAACAATAATAGATACAGCTGCAAGCGGCAATAAAGGGGGTACCACCTACAGAAACACCAAGTTTTGAGCAAAACTTGACCAAGACACCAGTTCATCAAAGTATGAGCAAACATGCTGAAACACACTAAGAAAGACCTCTCTTGATGATTCATGCCACAACTGAGAGTTTTTACAACAAATGGACTAGTTGGCAAAGCAGCATTGCTGACAACACATCAGCTGTAATTTTAAAACTACCAACCTAATGTTGATTTGATCCCTTCATACCACAAAACAGCTGACTAAACAAATTCTTATTCTGGTCAAAGAGGTCAATGCAGTTAAATATAACATTGTCATTTAGGGGTGTACTTGGTGTGAATTAATATTTAGGTACATCCTAAAGAAACATCCATATGAGTGCAGGACACAAGGTTTCCCAGTAGAATATTGTCCAGAGCATGACTTGCCAGTAAGCAACACACACCCAGGGCAGTGGTCAGGGCAGTGGCCCTGCAGTCAGAAGGCTGGGGGGTTTGAATCCTAACTGCTAGTGTCACCACTTAGCTACCCTGAGGCAACGTACCGTCCCCACACACTGCTACCCCGTGTGCCTCGTTGGTGGCAGTCCACTGTTTCACTGTGTTGTACTTGTATGACTGTTAATGTGACAAATAAATAATCTCAATCTTAATCTACCATTACTCCAATTTCTACGAATATAATTGCTACGAGGTTAAATGATTTCTTAACCTCAGTCGTTCTATCATTTAATAATTAGAAACTCTCCAAAAAAAAGGATTGTTTTGAGGATTGTTCAAAAGAACCACCGATCATTAGTGGTAACATTTTTCAGAATAACTTGTCCGGCATCAAAAGCCCTGAACGGGAGTGGCAATGAGTGGCAATGATGAAGATGTGTGAAAACCTCATCTTTGCCACTCACAGAATAGTATGAATGTTTAGAAAAAGGGGCAGAGGCTCCCCCATTCTCACGGCCTGCTGCCCGTGAAAACATAGCAAATAGTTTCCACCCTGGGATAGTGACAGACAAATCCTGTTTGTAATGGTGGAGATCTCTGGATCAATCTTGTTTGACCAGATGCTATGTTAAGCTCAGCATAGCCTTCAGTAGGTGCATGTCCATGCGTGTAGGGTGCGCACGCTTACTGCAACATGAATGTGTGAAAGTATTGTTGGCTCTTTGTGATTGTTTTCAGACTTCTGAAAAATCATGCAAGCCTTCTTATCCCCAGCTTGGATACACTGTGCAGTGAAAGACTGATGTATCTGGTGTAGTGTGGTTTTTGGCTGCCTGTCTTAATTTTAGTGTTATTCTTTGCATCAAGCTGTCATTTTAGATTTTATTACTTTTAGACACGCCTATACTCTTTTTAGTCTGGTGAAGTTTTAGTCGACTAAATGTCTTGGGGTCTGAGGATCTCATCTCGTTACCTAATGGCTACCTCTGGTGAGCACATGGAGGGATGTGCGTCCCTCTAAAGAAATGTCACCCCACACCATTACTGACTAACTGTTAACCTGGTCATGCTGGAGGACGTTGCAGGTAGCAGAATGTTCTCCACTGTGTCTCTCGTCATGTCTGTCTCACGCCGGTAGTGAATTTACCAATCTGCCGGTGGTCATTTTGCAGGGCTGTGGCAGTGCTCCTCCTGTTCCTCCTTGATCAAAGGCAGAGGTAGCGGTCCTTCTGCTGGGTTGTTGCCATCCTACGGCCTCCTCCATGTCTCCTGATGTACTGGCCTGTCTCCTGGTAGTGCCTCCATGCTCTGGACACTACGCCGACAGACACAGCAATCTTTTTTGCCACAGCTCGCTTTGATGTTCCATCCTGGATGAGCTGCACTACCTGAGCCACTTGTGTGGGTTGTAGACTCTGTCTTCTTCTGCCACTAGAGTAAAAGCACCGTCAGCATTCAAAAATGACTAAAACATCAGCCAGAAATCATAGGAACTGAGAAGTGGTCTGTGGTCACCACCTGCAGAACCACTGCTTTATTGGTGATGTCTTGCTAATTGCCTCTAATTCCCATCTGTTGTCTCTTCCATTTGCACAACAGCATGTAAAATTGATTGTCAATCAGTGTTGCTTTCTAAGTGGACAGTTTGACTTCACAAAAGTGTGATTGTCTTGGAGTTGCATTGTGTTGTTAATCAGTGTTTTTTTTCTCTGGTTATACATATTATTTGCATATTTCTCCTCATTGTCCGTGCTAAACTGACTTTTCAACTGTAAGAGTTTGAAGGTAGCATTTTTTGACAAGGCAGTGTACATCGTCAGAAGATCCGTGCGTGTATGTATTGTCATAAAATGCAACTTACAGATGCTCAGTTGTTGCACTTTCTGAAGCATTTGTCCCCTCAGTATATTCGGCCATATTTTTTATTGCTATGACCATTACTGTACATGAACAATGCTGAAACAGTAATTAAATAAAATAGATGTTAAGTCATGCCAAAATTAAGATTTATTAATTAGAGATCTTATAATTAATTCGATTAATTTTTAAATCACATGACACCGTCTCGTAAATATATTGTAAATTTAACTTGTTGCTTACTTGTAATGTGATCAGATTTTAATTCAACACTAACTTTTAAAAGGTAATTTCAGCATTAGCTTAAGGTGTCCTAATTAATGGGAGTGGTATGACTGTTCAGTAAAATTTAGTATCTTTTCTTGGCAGAGAACAGCAGGGCAGTTATGTTAGATTTAATTTAATTATACAACGTTACTTTGATATATAACTGGACATTGCATTGTCAGAATTTATTTTTTTTGCTGCCTTTAAGTTGATTATTACAATTGTTAGGGAAATGTGACATTTCTTTTTCACTATAGCAAAAATGAAAAGTGTGGGTGTCTTATTTATTTTTGCTAGCTAACGTTTGCATTCTAAATGACCCATCAGATGGTAATGAGATTTCAGAGAGCCTAAATGCTGTTTCAAAATGAGATATTCCCTAGATCTAATTTCATTCCGTATTGGTCTTATTGGTCTCAATCTTATCTTTCCCAAGGGTCAGTACAAGCCTTCAGACCTACTGTGCCCAGAGACCTACACGTGGACGGCCATTGAGAGATGCATCCCCCGCCTTGAGACTTCCACTTACACTCGCCTCAATGAAGACACCGAAGCAGGTGAAGATCTTTTAATCTTACTGCAATATTGACAGTAACAATTAAACATTATAAGATAACTGACATGTAACTACATGCACGCAACAGTTGGAAAGATCTTCCGGCTGTTTTATGATTTCTGCTGAATTCCGTGAATGATGTGTCTCTGCCGTTATCGCTTTAATAGTCCCAATCCATGACCTCGCACTGAAAGAGCTCACTACAGTGCTTGTATTGGCTGTGTATGTCCTCATATTTGTTTAAACACCTTGAAATAGAACTGAGATTTTATGTATCACTGCACAGAGAGTATAGTCTGTTATTTCCCATGACTGTAATACACTACACAAGTAGACTCTGTCAGCTGGATAACAGTAGCCAGTCTGTAAACATGCCTTTGGCATGTCATTTCTTTAGATTTTTTTCTTGAACTGTATTTAAAGATTTATTCTCCGTTGGCCAAGCAAGACGTCAATAGGGTCTGTTTGTGTTGAAATAACAAAGTGCTAGTGGTTCAGTGAGGTCAGTGCTGTGGTCATTCCAGGACACTGAGGTTATAATGGCCATGGTGATAATAACAGTAATAATAGAAATAATGTCTTTGGCGACTTGGAGACGCCAGTGAAAGAAGGAGAGACTGTTTTTCTATTTCTCTCTCTCTCTCACTTTCTCTCTCTCTCTCTCTCTCTCTCTCTCTCTCTGTTTCTCTCTCTCTCTGTTTCTCTCTCTCTCTGTGTTTCTCTCTCTTTCTCTCTCTCTCTGTGTGTCTGTCGCTCTCCATTGTTTTCTCTCTCTCTCTCTGTCTCTTGCTCTCTCTCTCGCTCACTCTCTTGCTCTCGCTCTTTTTTCTGCACTAACTGGTTTGATGAAAATCTTCAATGAAAATTACTAATAATGTAATATTGAGTACAGCATGATTTTAAATGTTTCACATCTGTAAATAATGTACATAGTCATGACTTGTTTATAGATCCCTTCTGGATATACTTCTTCAGACTGTTACAACTCAGCTTAAACCCACAGTTATACCTTTTCATATTGCAGCCTTACAGTTAACGCTTTCAGCTAATTTAGAAAATGTTTAAACTTAAACATTAGCCATTTGGCTGTTTGGCAGTTTAAACACTGCACTGACTTAGTGTTCTTACACTATTGTTCTGGCCAATAAACTTATATATAGGAATTTGGTGGCCGATTTTTGCAAACATGTCCCCATTAGAGTGATCCTGCTTTTTCTTTACTTCTCCATGCCTGGCTGTGCCATAGTGTTTTTAAAGTGTTCTGTGCAAAAGTAATGATTTGTGCAGGATTTCAGAAGAAAAAAGATTCATAGTGCTTCTTAGGCATACATTACTGAACACTTAACCGTCACTGTCGATTGTTTTAGTTATTGACTGTTTGTTTTATGGCACTAATTAAGTAATCCGTGTCTTTAAAAAAATGAATATAATTGAGCAATAACAAGGGTTTGGCTTTTTTCCCCACTGTAATGCCTCCAGTTAAAGAATTTTACCTACCCCTTATCATACAAATCGCCAATGGATCATTACTGATTCATCAGAAACTTACGTTTTAATCAGCTGAGTATGAGTTATTCAATTGAGTTATTTTATTATTGTTTAGGTGCACAACTGAGCCCCAAATTCATGTCAGATAAGCCTGTAGTAGCGGCATTTTTGTAATCGCTGCTTGTGAAATACTTGGTACTTCAGGTTGCATTTTATTTGTTCTCCGTAAACTACGTACTTATGACTTCTAGAACCTATGAGTTTGTAGCTTGACAAGCGGTGTAGACATAAAATGTTTCCTCAGTAAGACAATTATGGAAACAGAGACATCCACAGGTTCTGTTTATATTGCCATTTCACTTGGGCCAGCATCTCCAGCTGACAATAGAGGGGTGTGTAGGAGTTTTAGTAGATGTCCTAACACAAAGCTCTTTGTTTTCCACTGCTAAGAGCAGTTAGCAGAGCTGGCGAGAGCACTTAACTAGTATTCTGTCAACATGGTGAGATCATACTTGGAGCCAGTGCCATGCTGGGAGGTAAAGTAAAGATTGGAGCAGCTCCACCACTGAGCATTCTGGGATGCCAGCAGGAACGGAAAAACTGAGCCGGTCGAGTCATCCCTGGACCGGTTGTGGTGCTTTTAGGTCTTGTTTTTTTTTTTTTTTAGCTCCTTGTCCTACACCACACAGATTGTCCCTCATTGTCCTCATGCCTGTGTAACTTCCATTGATTGATTCATTAACTAGTATATGGAAGAGGCAAACAGTGGTAGAATCTTTTTAAAGCTGCATGATATAGGCAACATATCAGTATTACTATTTCACCGTGAATAGTGTTTCAAATGACCCATTTTCAAACCATTTATTCTCATTTATTTCCGGCAGCCTTCAGTGAAATCAGTATTGCAGAGACTGAGGTTAGGCATATGATATATTGTTTTGCCTTAAACTGATGCAGTACTTCCTTTTTAGTTTCAGGTTTTGCTTTACACCAGCAGGCTTTTTTAACTAACTTGAAGGAGCATGCAAGTACTAGTGCTTTTCTTTAAGTAAATATTAGCACTGTAGGTCCACGATTTTGGGTTTCAGATGAAGCACAGGGGGAAGGAAGCTGGCTGGGGTCAAGAACAGATTAAGTTCACATACACCAGATCCTTACAGTGCTTAAAGAAGTTTTAAGACTGGCTTCCTGGATTTTGCAAGGTCTAAATTAGTTTTTTAAGAAGTCAGATTGTGTCATTTTTCTTTGACAGGTAAAGAAATGTACTGAGTAAAGGCTGGGTTGAATTTTATATAAGCCACAAGGCAAATACACAGGCCACTGTATTGGTTTGATCATGTGCATTTGTATGTATTTAATATGAAATCTGTGCAAACAGTTCTGACAAAGTTACTAATATAAAGTCGCTTTCTAGGCATTTGTGGTTTCAGCTTCTAAATATTGTCGGCCCCTGATTTCGCTTTATGTTTGTCTGACCCAGCTCAGTGGTGACTGGCAGTCAGATAAAGGGCATCACAGTGTTTGCAAATCTGTCTATTGGTGCCTCTAGTCCTGCTCTGCCTATTGTTTTTGGCCAGAGGAGGCTGTCTATTTCAGACCCACTTTTCAACAGGACCCCAGTGCCAAAGCGAGCAAATATCAGTCACAAGAATTGTATGTAGATTTTGGATCCAATGAAAGCCACACAAGTTCTTGATGGATCTGACCTAAACAAAGTTTTGCTATCAGCCCCTCTTCTATAAATCCTCTCCAACGTGGCTGAGACCCATTTCAATTGCAAAACAAGTATAATTCTTAAATTCTTAAAAATGATCAGAAGGTTTACTGTGTTTACACATACTCAAGTGTAAGAAAACGACAAACATACAGACTCCAAAGCACACAGAGTTCTAACCAAGACCGGGCTTGGAATATTCATGGAATGCAATTAATTGTGGAATGCGACAGTGTTTTCTGTATTTTCCAATACATAAAACAACAGGTCATTTGTTGTACTTGTGTAGCAGCTGTTAACGTCAAGGGCTAGTATGGCGTATCTCTCATTCCTCATTCCTTATTCCTCAGCTCAGCTTTGTCAAATCTGAACAGAACCTGGCAGAACCTTCTAGCATGACCCCAGGCATGCTTTAAGCAAATAGATGGAGAAATGTTCTCGGAAAGCTACACTGGTGTTGGCATGATAACCTGTAAAATCTCTCGTTTTGCTGTTCCTGTTTGGTGTCATCATATTTTGGTAAAAGAAAATACATGCAGTGAGGTTCTCCTCTGCACCAGTATTATGTATTATTATGCCAACAACAGCACAGCTGTCCAGGAATGTGTATTCCATTTCTACAACTTTTGGCTATATATGGTTTCCATGGTGGCTTTGAAGGTGATGTGCAAAAGGCCTAAATGTGATATGTCTGCTTGTTTTCAGAATAGTATCTGCTGCTGTGAGTCTGCGGTATGAAAAGCGCAGCTTTTTTATCCTTTTTATGTGTCTCTCTCTGTCTATTGAAAGCATATGTGGAGATTAATTGAGGTGACTGAGAGGAGACCCTGCTTAAAAAGATTAGTAGATAAGAAGAAAAAAAAAAGATAATGTTGGATCAGGGAGGGTATATTTTCTTTTAAAATCTTTATGTAGACTAGAAGTGTAACTGTCAAATTCAAAAGTTTTAAATAAAAGTTTAATCATTATTATTTTCATTAATATATGATAACTCATATCTTAATTATTGTAGATTTAATTCAAATTCAAAATGTTTATATCTCAGTTATGAGAAAAACAGTTAATCTCCTGTTATACAAAACTTTTTTCCTTTGCATTTACATTGAAATTTGATCTCCCAGTCTGTATTAACTATGTAAGTTCTTGTGTATTATTATTTATTTGTTATTATTATTATCATGACGATTGTTAATGTCAGTGTTAGTTATTTTAAATGACTTGCAGCTTCATTCATCATTCTTAGAAAATGTTAACATTTCTAGATTCCTTCTCATTTGTTCCATTGACTGGATTATTAGCATAATTTTATACATTTGTCTGAAAGTAAATAAAAACCATGTTGATGCTTTAATGGGACACATTCTTCATTTCCACTTTTAACCAGCCTTGTTTCAATGAGATTCAGAACCATAGGCCTTCCCCAGTATAGCTTTTGAAACTGAAAGCTCTAGTTTTTAGTTGGACATTTTGCAATGTTTTGTAAAACTGTCTTAATAGTTGCTAAAAAATATAAAGTTGTGGAGAGAGCATGGATAATTCAAATACTCGTATTGTAGAAAGTGTTGATTGCAACCTTTTGAAATCCAGTCGCTGAGCTAAAATCATCCAATTCAGACCCAGCATGTTTAAACTCGCTCTTTTTAAATACAGCTATTCAAATGCTGCATCCAGATATTTATCGGATCTCAATTCCCCACACAGTATTTACATGTTTGAACCATGTAGGTGTAGCCTCAACAGGCCCTGTTTGACTTAATGTTTTATAAAATGTTTTCATGGTCCAGAGAGTCCCAGGCATTTAAGTACCAGTGGGGAAAAAACAAGTCATGCATGGTGGCCTCGAAAAAGATATGGGTTCAGATCCAGCCAGGACCAGTGAGAGAACTGTATACTGTCCTTCACATGCAAAAAAACTTTCTCATTCATAGGCCTGTTTGAATCCCAGTTGTGCTTTGGCCCCTTTATCAGGAGACGCATGGTCAATCACTGACAATGGCACAAACATTTAGAGCTGGGGTTATTAGAGAACCTAACTGGCTTCACTCTCTTGGTGGGTAGGATATGCCTTCTCTTCCTCCATCACTTCAGTATGTTTTTTTTTGCAGGGGGTTGCACATGGTTCTCTGTGCTGGTAGTATCATGTGGTTTATGCAGTCTTAGTGACAGTGTGGATTTTTACATTTGAGATACAACATTGAAAGTTGGATTGTGGGTAGCATTGCGGATAGAAAACGCTCAAGGCAGAAATAGACAGTATTTAGAAGTCAGACACTGTGGAGTAGCTGCCCACGGCCCACACACTGTCTGGGTACTGCACTGGTGGCTGCCCACAGCTTCACTCTGAAGGGGTTAAATGCAGAGAAAGAATGTCACATTGTTCGTACTGTGTGCTGTGCTGTAGTGTGTTCACAAGTGATTTTAAGGGACAGTTTCACTTTACATTCTATAAAAAAATATGTGTAAACAGGGCCTGAAAGACAGATACAGCGAGCTCTGTCATATCATGTCCTTAGTTTACTGCTGATGTAGCCTCACTACACGACGTGACGGGGATCCTGAACCCAGCGGTCAGGCCTGTCAAAGGGGGTGATAAAGAGAAAGTTCTCCTCATCATCCCTTTTGACCTCTGACCTCAAAAGGCTTTTGGCTCTTGTGGTGCAGTGTCTGTGAACCTCCGGTGCCACTGATTGAGAGGCTGGTGCCCCTCTGCATGAGTTGTAAACTGTGTGAAAGGATGGATGGCGCGGGGGAGGAGCGTGTTTATACACAGAGCGGATGTTTGGATTGTTCAAAAGAGAGAGAGCTTGACACCCTAGACAGCTCTGTTCAGTGTTATTGGCATGCTTAATTGGCGAGATAAAAGCCGTCTTTCTGCCCTGTTTATGGTCATTGTTTGACAGTCTCATCATTTTCATCTAATTTTTTTCCTGCTGTATGACTCACAGGCTTCAATGCTCCTAGACATTGTTTTCAAAAACATAAAGATCCAGACTGAGGTTACTAAAGCTGGTCTGAAGTAAAGTCTTAAAAATCAAATGCTCCCAAGCATACGCATTAAGATTCTTTAATGTTCACACTTGCACTCCTCATAGGACCATCCACTAAAAGAGGGAAAAAGTGATTCTTCTGTGGCCAAAAAATATTAAAGTTTAAAGAAATTAAACATAATGCTTTGTTACATTCAAAGGTTTTACTTAGAACATTATGAAAAGAACTAGTGTGTGAGTTCCTTGCCTGGAAGTTGCTTATGTGTTATTTTTCCTTGTTGTTAGCTGTAAAAGTCATTTATCATTTTTCTTCCATTCTAAATTAATTTAAAGCCTTCAAATACCATATACTTACTGCAAAATACCCCAAACAAGTGTTTCTCTTGTAAAGTGTGGATGTTCCTTTGAAAAATGGGCATGTTATGCAACTTGTTTATCCCAAGAGGACACTGTACCCAGTTTTAAAGTTTTCTTTTTTTCCATTTTTTCTTTTTGCTTTAGTAAAAAAAGTGTGATTTCATATCAGAAATTCTTTCTGCTCATAGTAAATCCAAAATCTGCCAGAGCACCTATGGAATATGTAAGATTGTTTAAATAAAATGTGTAGACAAAATATAAAAAAAATCTTTGGAAAAGAATACATAGGAAAATGAGAGTGGGAAAGAATTTAGAAAGAAGAAAGAGGAATAAGAACGGGTTTCCATTACTTTTTCTTTATGTTTTTGTATGAGAGTAACAAAGCACCAAATGTTTAGTTTTGGGGGAGAACCCCCTCTTCACCAGTTTGGGAGAATGTCCAGAGTGAGTGTTTCTTTACCAGATGTGTGCCTCAGTCCTTTCCTTTCTCTTTGTCCTGCCTGGTCCTCATTTTTCATAATTCAACTCCAGTTCTCTGATGGAGTGCCAGCTTTTGCTTCTTGGAGATCTATAGAAACTGAAGTATCTTAGAGTCAATCTTTTGCAATTACTACTTGAATAAAAAGGCTGACTGAGCAATGGGGGGAGCAATGGGGGCCCCTATATGAAGGAAAAGCTTACGCTCACTGCCTGTCTGTCAGTCTCTCGGGTTGTACGTTTTATAAAAACATCTAAACAATTTTTTTGGAGCAGTGCCTACTTTTGATTCCCCCAAAATATTTAAAGAATGCTGGTCATTCTTTTAAGGCCAACTGCACAAGTACGCAAATAGTGTTACTGATTCAATAACCGTAATGAAAAGTGAAAACTCACTCTAAAGCAAACATGGAGGGCACTGTACACATTTAAATGAAGCTAGGTCATTGCACTATTGAGCATCATCTTCTGTCATATAAATATGGAGGTCTTACACAAACAGTGACAGAAAGCAGAAAAATCATGATATCGGGTCATGGATCACAACAAGAAGCTGTTGCCAGTACATGGTATAGTAAAACACCCACAAGAACTACTTTGAGCTCCAGTCATGTCTGACTTCCGAAAAATACTCACCTTGCTATAGAAACAATGTTTATCAGTTTTACATGATTTCAGGTGTGGAGAAAGTTGTCAAGACTAGTGTTTTCTGTTTTCACTTTATAGCTGGAGTTAGCTGGCTCAGACAATATGAGGCTATAGTTTTAGCTTTACTTGCATATATACCAGGCTTGTGCACAATTCAGAATGTTTGAATTGGCCGCCATTCAATTCATGAGTTGGAATTTGAATTGAATTGACTCTGCCCCACAGGAAGTTGAATTTGAATTGGAGTTGGAATGACAGGAATTGGAATTAAATTCATGGCAATTCAAAGACATTCCACACAGTCATACAACAGAAATGATGTGTTGAATCTCACATACAAATACATTAATTTTGTAATTTAATAGTATACTTTCATTACACATAACTAGACACTCCTCAACCCTGAATACATTTTGTTCCAGCATATAGATAATGATCAAATTCTTGAAATAAATAACTCCCTCAGTGTTTGATTAGTTTTGTTCAAAATTTTCATTTCAAAGTAATCAAATAACACAAAGTTGTTGTAAATGCAGTTGTCATTTATTCAATGCAAAACAAATAATTGAGCAACACTGTTGCATCTAATTCCCAATAACTCTTCAAATGACCTTTTAGGCCTGATTTTATTTTCCATGTTGCTGTTATTACAGGTGTTAAATCTATAAACATTTGTAATCTGAAGATGTAAGAGACTTTTGAAACTTCAGAAGTCCACAGTTGACCGTCAAATTGTGTAGAAAAGAAGCTTTCAAACAAATGTCCACCTCAAATTGTTTGGCAACCATTTTAAATACTTGGTTAAAGCAAAGCATTCTGGGATATGGAGTCATGTTCTATTGTGCTCCACAAAATTACAATTCCAATAAATCAAACATAATTATGTGTTCTGTGACTAGAGCTTTTAACATTCATTGCTGAGGGGAAACATTTCCTGTTAATGTAATCTGTACAAGTAGTTCAAACTAATATCATCTATAGAATAAGTAATGAAATCATATCTGACATATATTGTAAAGCTTCATTGGTAAACACTTCACTTATGTAAATTAATTTCTTTGTATTTGTATTGAATTGCATTTCTGGTTCCGTTCATTCAATTTCGAATTGTAACGAATTGAACAGGATTGTAGATCCTGTTTTTTACATTCATTCAAATTCAATTCAAATTCAAGAATTGAACTGGAATTTAGAAGTCATTCTCAATTCAATTCTGAATTGTGCACAAGCCTGATATATACTTGATTTTGAGTGACGATTAATGTGTACTTGTGAGTGTTATCTGTGACCCAGTTGCCATATGTTATCTTTATTGTCTTTTTTTACTCTGGCGTGAGGTTATTTTTATTTCCATTGGTGCATTTTTTCAGTTAAAGTTTACTATTTCCTTTATTTTATTCTCTAGCTCTCTCTCTCACTCTCTCTCTCTCCCTCCCCCCTCTTCCCCCTCCCTCTCTCGCCCTCTCTCACACTTTCATTCTCTGTCTCCCCTCACTCTGTGTTTCTCTCTCTCTCTCTCCCACTGAGCCAGAGTAAGTCATGTGCGTAGAGGTGGGATTTGAAAGGGCTTGGGTGGTAATATTTAAGGAATGAACTGAAAATTGAACTGTACTTTCCATATGTGCAAAAGGATGGCGGCTAATTTGCACACCCGCCCCGTACTCCCAAAAACACCCCCAAGTCTTTTTCAACTGGCCTCCAGATGGCTGCCTGCTAGAAAGGGCTTGCATTTGGGGGCAGTTTGTCTGTTGTCTATTAATAACAATCATAACTTTTTAACTAGCTTGACTTCACTCGTCTGTCACCAGTGGTACTGCAGACTCTAAGCAAGTCTCTGAGTTTGTTTGTGCTCGTCTGGGCACGAGGCATTGGTCTGCATGCTCATGAGGGAGTGTTGAAAGCTGCTGGCTGCTTTTCGTAGGCTGCCGGAAGGGTTGGTTTGTGTATTTCTGTCAGGTTGCGATGGAGCCTTATTGCAGGAACCTCATTTTCATCGCTAAAACTGCAGAAAGAGGTTGGCTGTTCATGTTAAGGGAGGTGGCTATATGGAAATCCCATAGGGCTGTCTAGGCTATAAAGATTTCAAATGAATTGAGCTCATTTCTGGCCAACATTTTAAATATAGAATCGCCATTTTACCAACTGTTTTTTTTTTTTATATTGTTTTTCTATGGAAGCCCATTTCTGACATATAGTAAGTCATTATTTTGAGACAACTAAGTCATTATTATGACCTAAATTCTAAATAATATTTTCCAAGCTTGCAGAAACAGATTTGCATAGTTTTCCAACTTTTTTTTAAAAAAGGTTTCAACTTTAATTGCTGTTTTACTATATATGGTGATTATTGGCAAAATAGAATTGTGATATTTGATTTTTGCAGGTTGCCAACTGTTTACGTACTGTACACCTGAATACCACGGAACACTGATATTAGCATACAATAAAAGCAAAAGTTAGCACTGAATGATGTCTAGTTGTTGGCTATGCATTTTCACCTGAGAGTTAATAGAGTTTTAGTGTAATTTGAGTTTGTTGGCCTATTTTTTGAGGATCAGTTTAGATCAAGTGCTTCATTTAAAAATCGCATTTTTGAAGCTTAAAAGAAATTTTCAAGAACTATTTGTGTCTGTAACTGAAGTGTTAATCCTGCTTTAAAACTTGTTCCAAAGGTAAATTAACACATCTGACGAGCAAAAGTTTGACTTCATGTTAAATTGTTTTAGAACGTGTTTGTTTTTAGTTTTCTGTCATATTAATTTGTTGGTTGCAAATTAGTCAAACTCTATTCAACATTTTTCATTCTCTGTTGAGAAAAGAGAGTTATTCTGCTCTTTTTGCTCACTGTACCAATGTCAGCACAGAGAGTGACCTCATTAAAATGAGACTGAATATGTATGTATGTATCTATGCGTGTATATATATTAGGGGTGGAGCCAAATACAAATACAGTATTCGGAAAGGCACAAATAACGCCTCATCCGAGATACCCTGACTAAGTACCGTTCCCAAACACCGCTCCCCGGTACACTCCCCACACACACACTGAGGCCATAGCTTTATCTTCAAACCTCAGTTCAGGCTTGCAAAATACACCAGCCAAAATCAGAATGATTTTGTATTAATTTTACAATCAGTAGAACCCAGCTTTTGAGGATCCTTTATGTAAGTGAATTGCCTGGCTGTTTTCCAAACATGACATATACTAGGGCTTTCCCTGCTGTTTGTTAGTAAATGTTAATAGCAGTTTTTGACTGTTTATTAAAGATTGTTTAACTAATCAGACATACACATGATCTATGTACATCTGTAATTTCTGGACCTATTATATGAGCATATTGTTGTGGCTGATATCAATAACTGATATGCTCCAATTCAGTGGTTCTTAAACTTTTTGGCAGGGATGGGGGGGGGGGGGGGGGGGGGGAGGGGGGGGGGGGGGGGG
>JBBKCR010152755.1:0-17787 GCA_037577295.1 Ladigesia roloffi
GTGTGAGAGTGTGTGTGAGTGTGTGTGAGAGTGTGTGAGAGTGTGTGTGAGTGTGTGTGAGTGTGTGAGTGTGTGCGTGTGTGCGTGTGTGCGTGTGTGCGTGTGTGCGTGTGTGAGAAAAGCAGCTAAGCTAATATGCTCTTGTAACTGATTTTTAATTTCATTATCCATACCTTCATTAAAGAACAGCCCAGACATCCACAACACTGCCAAGAACATCGGAAAAAATTCCACCGAATTTTGGCTAAAAAAGAAAAAGAGAAGCGGAGTGTGTTTACACTGTTCTACTGACTGCACCCGGTAACCCCAGTCTCTGGATGTTACATTATATTATGTTACTTTACAGTTATTTGACTGATGCTTTTCTCCAAAGTGACTAACAATTTGTGGACACATTCAAATTCCAGGACAGTCTGAGAACCAAAGGAGGGTTCTAATGTATAAGTGTTTTATACTTTACCTCATTAAATAAGATGTGATTAAGGTAATCACTGATCAGTCCCTCATAAAGTAGAATGAGGTGCTTGAGTTGGAATTTAACAGAATCTGGCATGAAATGGTAGTCAGACTAATTTTAATAAATATTTTTTTTTAAATAACTTACAGCACTTGCTTATATTATTTCTGAAGATGTAAATGGTCGGGTTCACAGGTTCACACCAGGTGCTACTGCGCATTCACTCAGTGACACAGTTCTGTTGTGAACGCCTCACTCAGCAGGGTTCAGTGACCTCACACTCCATTTTATATCCTTCAGACCAGAGAACCTGTCCAGACTAGAGAACCTGTTCAGACCAGAGAACCTGTTCAGACCAGAGAACCTGTTCAGACCAGAGAACCTGTTCAGACCAGAGAACCTGTTCAGACTACAGAAACTATTCAGACCAGAGAACCTGTCCAGACCAGAACTTTACAGGTCTGAGTGCAGCCATCATTCACAAAACTCTCACATTGACCCAACTTTAACCAGAATAGGACAGTGTGGTTGTTTTCACTTACTGAGCCCGAAAAGTCCTCTCGAACTCCGGTGGTCCGGTCACTACAGGGGGCATGATTTTATGCTTCATCCTGGACCAGCCGACACGTCTCGCCTGAAACCCTGCAGACACAGAAATATAAAACTGTACAAAAGTCTACTCAGACGACCAGCCCTGGTTCCATTTCAGGTATAACGTGGCAAGTATGCTACGATAAATAGGAATGTCTGTGATTAACTATCTATTTCAATCCACAAATGATATATGGACAAAAAAATTGGACTCCTGACCACGGGGTTCATTAGCTTTAATAAGGAGTTGGTTCCTTCTTGTAGCTATAACAGCTTCCCCTCTTCTTGGAAGATTTTACACAAAATGTGAGTTTCTGTGGGAATTTGTGCTCATTCATTCTGTAGTAGAGCATTTATTAGGTCAGACACTGATGTTGGACGAGAAGGTCTGGATCACATTCTTCCGTTCTTCCAAAAGGTGCTGGGTGGGGTTGAGATCAGGACTGACCAGTCAAGTTCTTCCATACTGAACTCCTCCAGCCACGTCTTTACGGAGCTGCTTTGTGCACTGGGACACAGTCCTGCTGGAACAGAGAAGGTTTTTCCCCAAACTGGGTCCACACGGTTGGAAGCATGGCGTTGTCCAGAATATCTTGGTCTGCTGAAGTGTCAAGATCGTCCTTCACTGGAAGTAAGAGCCCAGACCCTAAATTTAATCATTAGAAGGTGTGTCCCAATACCTTTCTATATGTAGTGTGAGTGTATGCTGTGTGTTCTTCCTATCCATAGTAAATCAATGAGGCTCACCCAGAAGAAGAGCTGACAGCAGTGTCACTGCCCCAAGCAGAACTGGCTGCTCTGCGGTGCTCATGTTTTTGCAGATCTGTCTCTCAATAGCTCTCCCGATCTATCCCACCAGCTGCACACCTTCTTCAAACATGTCAGCATTGCGTAACTGGAGAATTTATTGAGGCGTTCAAAAGCTCCTCCCATCTCCAGGTGTGCGACCTTTGAGGGTTATTTTATTATTCCCCCAAAAACATTATGAAATTATTATGCTTAGTGAAGAATTAGTGCCATCACCACTCTAAATATATTACAATCAACATCGCTTCGTTTTAAAGTTGTTTTTATAAAATCACTGTATTTGTATACCATTTACCTTTCGGAGTATTTTACTCCACATGATATGTAGATCACAACATCCGGGTTACAGGATGTTCTCGTCAAAGTGACGTCAGGATGCTCATTTATATCCCACCCGTGTTCCGAAAAGACCTCCATCTCCATGCAACCATTGGCTTTTTAAAATCTAAGTCCCCCTTCTTGCACTATAATTGGATACTGTTTCAGAGTGGCGGGATATTAGCCAATTGAATTGCGCAATGGGCGGGGATTTTCATGAATACAGGTGGAATTAAAAAAATGCTGACCATCGTGTGCAGTGCTGTCTCACCCAAGTTGTTGGGCATGACCAAGCAAACAGGACAGAAACAGTTTTAGTCGTGCAGACAGAACTGAAGAGGAGGCGTGCAGAATAAAACAGAAACAATAAGAAAATGGACAGCGACGACGACAATGTGGAAGAGGTGGTGGAAGGTACGACTTGTTCAACCCTTGTTTACAAAACTAAAAATTCAAATTAATTTGAATTAGAGGTGCTGTCACACTTTCTGAGCTGCTTTTACAGACAGGGTGACATGTCAACTTTGAATGCAGTCCATTCTGTGTATTCGTGAGCGCGCGCATGTGTGTGCATGTGCGTGTGTGAATGAGTGTGTCTGTGTTGTGGGGCCTGTCTTCATGGAAGCCCCCCACACACCGAGTGTTATTTCAGCACGACGTCCAGAAAAGGCTGTCTGTCCCTCTCCATCTCCAGTAACCCCCTATGAGAAATAAACAAGCCCCATCTCTGGAGAGTTCTTGGTTAGAACTGTTGGGTCGTGGTTACAGCATGATTGTACCTAATTTGCCCCTTCAGAGGAATGTTTCTCTCTCATATTCTCTTAAAACCATTTTCTAGGGTGAAATGATATGGTTATGTACCCCTACACGAGGCTGAACATTTAAAGGACAAAAGTATTGGGACACCTGTCCGTTCCACCAGCAGGGACTTTTGATGCTTTTGCATTCAAATTCATATATTTTTAACATGAAGTTGGTCTCCCTTTGGATCTCTAACAGCTTCCAGTCTTCTTATAATGCTTTTTAGAGTTTCTGTGGGAATTTACTTCCATTCATTTTGTAGAGCACTTATGACGTGAGACACTGATGTTGGATGAGAAGTCCTGGATCACAATCTCACTTCCAGTTCATCCCAAAGGTGCTGGATGGGGTTGAGGTCAGGACTCCGTGCGGATCAGTCAAGTTCTTCCTCACGTAACTCTTCCAGCAACGTCTTTATGGAGCTGATTTGTGCACTGGGACAGAGTCAAGATGGAATAGAAAGGTTCTACCACAAACTGGGTCCACAAAGCTGGAAGCCTGGCATCATTTAAAAGATTGCTAAGGGGCCATCAAAATTCAGTCCTTATACTTTTGTTCATATAGTGTATAGTTGAACTGTCCTCATTTCTTTGAATAGCAAAAATATGCACTCGCAAATTGAAGGTCTTGAAAATAAGTGGATTTTGGATGACAGTTGCATAAGTCGCCCAACTGACCACTCCTATCAGTTTGGGATGTGTGACCGTTTCCCATTCCTGTTATTGTGGTGTGTTGTAAACAAAGACTTGATGACTGACTGTGTCCTGAATCCACAGGGCCACTGGACGATGACGAGCTCCCTCACGGTTTCTGCACCGTTACTTACTCGTCCAGCGATCGCTTCGAGGGCCACTTCGTCCACGGTGAAAAGAACGGAAAAGGCAAATTCTTCTTTTTTGACGGCAGGTACGGAACAGTGCAAAAGTGTGACCGTACACTGATCATTTTGATCTTAGTTTTGTGTTATTTTTAACAAGATATGGCTGCCTTGTATTCTCAGACATGATTATGAATCATATTCAGATGAGTCAGTGTCTTACACACACACACACACACACACACACACACACACACACACACACACACACACACACACACACGTGCATGCTGTCAGGGCCCTTCATAGCTGTAACTGGTGTGAGTCATAGGTGATGTGGCCAGTCTGGTCAAGTAATCTTTTCCTCCATCTTCATCACTGCTCCTTCCAGCCACTTGATCTGACTCACTCCCATTAGCCCATTGATGCTCGGAATCCATTTACACCTTTTATAATTCGTATTAGCAGACCTGTCTATAAATTCTCAGCGATATCCTGATATATTAACACCACTATACACCATGTTCCCCTGAAGACAAATAAGTGTATTTTGACAGCTGCATTTTCAAATTGTTGAAAGTGGATTGGATTAGTGGGCGAGTTGGGAATGTACTATGAAACACAATGTACTTAAAATGTGCTTAACTCAATCCTAATTTACTCCTGAGAATATGCCAAACACCTGAATTTGAATTAAGTGGCCATTAATTTGTAAAACTGCTTCCTTAATTTTACCTTAAAAGTGGATTTAAGGTATAAGTGTGAAACCCCTTAATCCTAAACATAAGTCTCAGTTATTTAAGAGGCACATTTTAAAAATAAAGAAAAAATTCAGTAGTTTTACCCCTTTATCAGACTTAATCTGTGCACTATTCCACTTCATTTTCCTTACTTACCTGGAAATGAAGGTAAAAATTAAGGTTATATTAAGGGGTAAAATTAAGGGGTTTGGTTTCGTAGTGATGACATCTTTTGATTTCTTCATTTTATTTTTACATATATATATATATATATATATATATATATATATCCTCATATTTTGCCTCTAGAGATCTAGACTGTCTTTTATTTCAGTATAGTCTTGAGGAACAGTTCTCCAGGCTTCCTGAAGGACTTTCCAAGGCTCTCATTTCCAGTTCAGTCCCTGAAGCTGACCTACCACTTCTTCTTCTTGGCCTCTTTCCTTTCGCAGCACCCTCGAGGGTTTCTATGTGGACGATGCTCTCCAGGGGCAGGGCGTGTATACTTACGAAGACGGAGGAGCGCTGCATGGGTCGTATGTGGATGGAGAACTTAACGGGTCTGCCCAGGAGTTTGACCCGGAAGGCCGCCTGATCTTTAAGGGCCAGTACAAAGACAACATTCGCTGTGGCATCTGCTGGATCTACTACCCGGTGGGTTTAACTGCGCCCTCATGCAGGTGTTTTGGTGACCTTAGGCTTCAAGCTTTGAAGATACAGTACAGTCCAAAAGTCTTAGACCCCTCCTCAAACTGTTTAGAGACATTTTCTCAGCTTGTATTTCTGCCAGTAAAGTTTATATTCGAATAAATGATAACAAACCAGAAAGCAGTGAAAAATATCGGGATTAGTTCTGTGTGTAAAAGTTGTTATTGTGTGAGCCAGTGTGGAGAACACAGGTTCGAGTCCAGATTCCTCCTCGGTTCCTCCAGCCGTTGTTTGGATTGTCAAACACTCCGGTTTCTGATAGAACTGGAGTAATACTGGACTTCCACAAAACTCACTGATATGCATAAAACATCACAATTTACAGTAGAATGTTATTTGTATTTTTAATTTTTTGTATATGTAGTAATATGAATATGAAAGAAAACACACAAAAAACATTTTTAGATATTATTTTTGCTGACGCCTAAGGCTTTTGCACATAACTGAATTAACAGATGTGTTGCCATATGCAAGAATGTGTCTCAAATCAGATGTATTCTGTAAAGGGGAATTTTATGGACTTTTCTAAATATCTCCTTTTCATTTGTTAAGATTTAAGTGGTTTACTGTAAATTACACCACAGTTCTGACTTACTCTGACTTACATTGGTTAACATGCCAGAAAACTGTGTGATGAAGCACCAGACATTGCAGGGAAGAAAGTGGAATGAAAACATGTCGAGATGTAATTTATCACCTACTATATTCTTCAAAGAAAACACTTTTCCTCTCCAGAAATTCAGTATATCTTGCTTGTTGTGGCCAGCGCACCCTGCAGCAGATGCTCTGTTTAAGTGTGGGCAGGATATCAATATGGAAAAATAATCACATCATCAAAACACTTTCACAGTATATTGAAACTGTGCTTTTCTCATTTGAAAACCACTATTAAGGACTTATCCATGCTGTGCTGAATCCACTTAAACAGGACTATGTTTAGACTGTATGTAATTAATCGTCTGTTCTTTGATTATTGATCATATGCTCGTAGAAGCCTATATAATAAGTTATTACAATGACCATAAAATATCATCCACTTTTACCATGTTCTGTTGGGTAAAAACAACAATTCAACCATTCTGTGTCCAAACAACCAAATACTTTCCATTTAACCATTAGAGAATATTAATAAAATCTTATTACAGTAAATGTAAATGGTGTAAATTAGTCTAAAACGAATGCTTGTTCTCCGACACACTCAGGACTATCATTGCACTCTGAACCGTAAACACCCATTAAGTCACGGTTCAGAGTTTGTGGCCTCAGTCTGCAGAATTTTTTTTTTTAGAACCAAACAAATTATTATTTGTGGACACTGCAGATGTCCTCTGCACATTTTTGGGGGGGGGGGTTGCCAGTATATAATTTTTCGTGCATTCCAGTGCAAAATCTTTGACGAAAATATAATTGACTAATTTGTAAATAATTATTAATGTACATTCTGCTACATTTCCATATACAAATACCTAAATGTTTTGGTATCGTGGAGAGAAACACAGAAAACGGGGTCTTGGGATGGTGAAATGGCGCTGTACTCAGAGGCGTGAGTTATGAATGTAGCCAATCAGAAAACGTTATTTATTTCTCCTCACTGCTGATTGGCTGCTGGTCTTTGACTCATCTCTGGCAGCTGCAGTCCAGCATTCAGTATCAGAACAGTTTCCTGCATGGAGCACCTTGAGTGTTCTCATGATTTTCATTTTGTTCTTCTTAAAGCCCTAAAATGTATTAAAATGAAAATAAAATATTTTGAAAGCATATCTGGGGCATTATTAGGATTTAAACTATAAAAATAGGCAATTTCAGGCACATCACAAATTTTGGAGGTCAGCTGTATAATCACTCCCTTACATCGGTTTACATCTGTTTATAATTATTGTTTATCTAAAAAAAAACAGGAAGGAAGCTAGTATACATTTTGTTGTACTTGCATAATGACAATAAATTAAATTCTTTCATTCATTCATTAATTGATGTGGGTGTTTATACATGTCCTCTCCTCTGCAGGACCGGGGCTGCGTGGTTGGGGAGGTTAATGAAGAAGGGGAGATGACAGGCAAGGCGGTGGCGTACGTTTACCCTGATGGACAGACGGCGCTGCACGGAACCTTTGTGGACGGGGAGCTGATCGAGGGTCGACTGGCAACCCTGACCAACCAGGAGAACGGCAGACCTCACTTCAGCGTGGATCCAGCCAGTCAGTACCTCCAGGCTGTCTCAACTCTCATCTCAGCCTGAAACATTCACTCCAGCAAGGCTGTCCCACATTCAAGACTCTGCACAGCCTCAAGTTTCTGTGTACCTTTTTTCTCTACTACATTCTGTGAATTGTGTGTCGGTCAGGCCGATGTATCTGCAGGGAAATTATAAGTTCAAAGGAATAGTTTGGTGAAAAATGCCCCCGGATGTAGTCACTGGATTAGTGTAACAGTGAAACCATGTGGCGAATGCAGCCAGATTTGATAAATAATCTCACACTGACTTGCTTGCGTGGTTCCTGTCGCTGTATATGTTTTCCATACTGAGCGCGTCTGATTCAGCTTGTCTCCTATTTACCAGGTTTAGTGAGGAACCAAGCTGGAGGTTTACAGGACAAGAACATATACAATATACACATAATCATCACATGGCTAAAAGTAGGATATCGAGGCTTGATAAGGTTTACACACCGCAGTGAAAACAGCACATCCTCTACAGGGAACAGGCTTAAAAATTATTTCAGTTTATGAGTAAATACATTAGAAGAAAATGTTGAATGCCACACAGGCCACATTCTTTTCCCAATAATATGTTTAGAGCAACACAAAAACAGTATTTATGCATTTAAGTGTGTATTTATTTTCACTTCAAAAATCAAGAAAATGTCATTTGGCCAGGAGTGCCAAACTGGCTGACTACATTTGGGGTGAAGGGACAGTTCTTATGTTTGATTTTTCACTGAACTGTTCCTCTAAAGGCACCCTTTAATGACCTTTCTCTCTTTCTCTCTCTCTTTCTCTCTCTCTCTCTCTCTCTCTCTCTCTTTCTCTCTCTCTCTTTCTTTCTTTCTGTCTCTTTTTTTCTCTTTCTCTTTTCTTTTTCTTTCTTTCTCTTTCTCATCCTCTGTTTCTCACTCTCAATCTCTCGCTCTCCTTTCTTTCTCTCTCGCTCCACTTTCTTTCTTTTCTCTCTTTCTTTTTGTCTCTCTGTCTCTCTCTGACTTTCTCTGTCTCTCTATCTCTCTCCAATTGCTTCTCTCTCTCTCTCTCTCTCTTTTTCTCTATCTCTATCTCTGTCTCTCAGGTCCTGTTTACTCCTATGATAAATCCACTTCATCCTGCATTGCTGGACACAAAATGCTGGCGGATCCGTACGAGAGGCAGCGGTTGGTACTGAGATTCTTTGTCAGAATGTCTTTGTGACATTTTGTTCTTTTTGCATTTATTTTTTGGTCTGAATGACCTCTATGCTTGTCGTCCAGCCATAAATGTAAAAATTGCTGGAGGTGAGCCCTGCTGGCGGAGGTGTCCAGAACAACACAGTCGGTCCTGGTTTTAGTCCGAGCGAGAGGAGACGGGGCGTCTTGTCGCTAAGCAACAAACCAAGCCGTCTCTGCATTGTTCTAGACATCAGAGCCTGTTGTTCTGTGAGAGATGTAGGAGTGTGGGGGGGACAGTGACATCATGCCAACTCCTACAGTACTGTGCAAAAGTCTTGGACTCAATGTTTGAAGCCATTTTTCGCAGCGTGTGAAAAGTACAATGTGTTTCTGCAACGAAAAACAGAATCAAATCAGAAAGCAGTAAAAAGTATCAGATTAGTTCTGTGATTAAAAGTGTTTGATCATATGTGAACTGGTTAGGAGAACACAGGTTCGGTTCCAGATTTCTCCTCAGTTCCATTGTTTGGATTCTGAACTTCCGCAGAAACTCAGTGATATACAGAACAGAATATCACTGTCTACTGTATATTGTTAATTGTATTTATTCTTGGTTTTTTTTATTTAGTAATGTAATGTAAAAAAAACAGTGATCCATTTTATTGCTGTAATTCCTCACACACCTGTATATAATTCTGGTTCCTTATGGTTTGCCTTAGGTTTTTTGGAAGCAGGGATGGAGCAGAAATATGGAACTTTAATAATGTTTAGGAAAAGATACTTTTGGATTGATGCGAACATATCCAAATAATAATTTAGCTCTCAGTCTCTCCATGGTCCGTATTTTAGGGTTCCAGATTGGTGGAACTTGAAAAAGGCAGCTGGTCCTCTTTATGGGACTCTTTTATAGATGTCCACACTGTTACATGCCTCTAACATTGACCTGCCCAGTGCATTCATTAATTCTAATTTTCAAATCTTAAAGTAGTTTAAAGTAAACAACATTTAAATTTACTTTAGATGCTTGTGTGTAGAGTGGCATACTCCTCTTTAAGAAACATACAGGTGAATAAACAAGCTAATTATATTATTCATAGGAAATATTGTCACTTTAGTATTTTTAATATGGGGAGGCCAAGAATGTTTTTTCTTCAGTGGATCCCGTAATTATAATGGTACAATAAATCCCCACTTATAGCAGGGGTAATATTCCAAGAGTTTAAAAAAGAATATTTTTAGAGTGTAAACATTAAACATGCCCCCAAATTTGCTCCAAAAATACTTTGTCATTTTAAACTCTTTTCTCTTAAAGTAAATCTAAAAGTAAACCCATATTCGTACTATACCATTTGCACTGAACTCCCTCAGTGCTAGAATGTAAATGCTGATGTTACCCCTGTATAGAATGGACTATAAATCATGCACAGGCATTTTCCTTGGTACATGCTGTCATTCTCGGATTGGCTATTTTCAAACGTCCTGCCTCTAAATACTGCAGTATTTCACCATCCCAAGGTGCATTTCTTTGTGTTTTCTTGATCAAACAATTTATAGTTAAATTTTTTTATAGAAATGTGGCTGAAAATGTTAAAATTTATGAGGGGTGTGGCAGACGAGGCCCAGATGTCACAAAGGGTAAACAATAAAAAATAAAAAATATGTGGAGGATTTCTGCACTTTGTGTGTAAGTGTGGGAATTTCAGCCAACAATTGTAATTCTGTTTTTTTTTTTTTAATCTGAATTTGACTGAATACGGGACTGCTGATTCGTGATAAAGTGAAGGGTTTAGTGTTTTGTGGTATTATAATGGTTTTATGCTTATAAATATTATTATAGCACTTTAAATGTAAGACAGAGCCCAAGCACACAACTGACTGATCCTGCCTCCTGTGTGTTTCCTCCAGTGTGTATGTGGGGCAGTCTGTGATTTCTGGAGCCGGAGAAGGTCTGTTCGCCAAAACCGCCTGCGACGCCGACACAGTGATGGCTTTTTACAATGGAGTGCGCATCACACACTCGGAGGTGTGTTCAGGTTTCCTTATAGACGTGATTTTACGTGATTCATGTCTGCATTGTACACATAGGTGTGCACTTGAAATGCTCAGAACTTTCAAAAGATGGAAATAGTGAAGCTCAATGTGTTCCACTTAAACGTGAATCTCTAACTTGCAGCAAGCACACACACCTTTACTCCACTCACAGAGCTTTAGTTTACTAATTAAGTGCTGTTCGGAATAAGCATGCTTGGGTTGCATTATAATATTCATGAAATACACAACGACATCTCCTTCCTTTAATTGTTTTCTTTGATTTTAAAACATTTCCATAATTCACTCATCATACGCGTCCTATTTACATGCCGGGTCCCAAAGTTAGCAAGACAAACGGAGCGGAGATAAATATGTAGGATGAAATATGAATAATGCATTGGTGCATTTGCATTTAAAAATATTTGAACTGAAGTGACAGTGTGTTTTTCTCCAACCACTGCGATTGCAACTCGTTCCCATTGCTGTATGTAGATATGTAATTATCATCTCTTCACCATACAGTGGGGTATTATTTCAAGATAAGAAAAGGATTTAATTGTCATCACTGTGATGCTAATTTTTAAACACTGGAAGATCTTCTAAGACTTTGTATAGATTTCGTTTCTAGCTGGTTTGGTTTCTGATCTTTGACCTGGCCTGTGGTGCCTGAAATGGATCAAATAGGATTTAAACATAATTCAAAGGAAGTTGAGGCTGTTCATTCTTATTGATTTGCAGAACACATGGTGTTGTGATTTGTAAACAGGTAATTCGAATGAAAATCAGTATTAATAACTATATTAATGTGTCACTTAAGTAATAATTGTCACCTCAGACTGTGGTTTGAATTGACAGGTGGACAGTCGTGATTGGTCTCTGAATGGAAACACCATTTCATTGGATGAGGACACAGTGATTGATGTTCCTGAACCGTTCAACCACACAGAAAATTACTGCGCGTCACTTGGACACAAAGCCAATCACTCCTTCACCCCCAACTGCAAATATGACCCGTGAGTGTGAATGTATTGGATAGATAATAAGATACAGCTTAATTCTTGGAACATACTAGGCAGGACCCCTAACATAAAGGTTATTAATTCAATCTAAAATAATTTATTCATACACAATGGGCAACCAGGGGCAGGCAGGTTAAAAAAGAATGAACAGACCATTCTGCAAAACTTCATATACAGTCATGCAAGATAACACAGTATGCATACATGCCCATATCCATATTATATATACTGGGATGTGGTAAGCACCTAATATGCCCCCAAATATGCTCCCAAAACTCTTGATTTCATATTCAAGAAAATATAAAGGTAAACCAGTTTCCATACTGTACAGTTTAAACTTAACTCCTGCAGTGCTATAATTTAAATACTGATGTTACTCCTGTATAGACTGGACTGTAATTCATGCACACGTGTTTTCTTTGGTTTATGCTGTGGTTACTCCTGTATAGACTGGACTGTAATTCATGCACACGTGTTTTCTTTGGTTTATGCTGTGGTTTTCTTTGGTGTAGGCAGGTAAATATAAACATAACTATGTATGTACAGATCTCTCTTGCTTAGTCTCTGTCTCCCTCTCTTTCCATCTCTCTGTCTCTCTCTCTATTTGTCTCTCTCTCCTACTCTCTCTTCTTCTCTCTGTCTCTCTCCATTTCTTTCTCCATCTCTCTCGCACCCTCACTGTCTCTCTCCTCTCTCATTTTGTCTCTCTATCTTGCTGTCTTTCTATCTCTCGATACTTCATCTCTCTCTCCATCTCTTTCTTTCTCTCACTCCATCTCTCTCTCACTCTCTCCCATCTCTCCCATCTCTCTCATACTCTCACCCTCACTGTCACCCTCTTTCTCTCTCCATCACTCTCTCTCACATTCTCTTTTTTTCTCTCCCTCTCCCTCTCTACACTTTTATGTAACAATATAAATAAATGTTTATCTTATCTTATGTTGTGATTCCTGTAACTGTATCATGTCTATCTTTCCATCAGGTTTGTCCATCCTCGGTTTGGGCAGATAAAATGCGTTCGAACAATCCGAGCGGTTCAGAAAGATGAGGAACTGACGGTCGCTTACGGTTACGACCACGAACCTTCGGGGAAGTCGGGTCCGGAAGCTCCGGACTGGTACAAACGGGAGCTCCGCCTGTTCCAGGACGGGGAGGCGGGAAGGTGCCCCAAGGACACATAAAAACAAGAACCCCTCCCCCTAAGACCGTCTCGCATCTCGCCAAGCAGCCTAATACCCCCCCAAGCTGCCCTTTTACTATCTCGCTTTTACCTAGTGCTACCAGACCACCCAGTTTTTAACATTTTGTCACGTTTCCTATTAACTCGCTCTCTTCTCTGGTTGCGTCGTCTCGATTCAGAGGCTAAACACACTAAACTCCTGCGAGACCTTTTCCCACTTAGCTACTGAAGAACCTGAGAGACTCGTTCTTGCTCCGCGCAGTGGAGGTGCTATGATGTGTCATCTCGACACTGACGGGAAGATTGTGAGAGTGTAAAGACTGAAAAGAGTGACTGAAGCACAAGCTGTTGTGATTTAGCACCATGATGTGTAGTGAGAACTATGCACTATTGACCCAAGCAGGTGTTTTGTTTGTTTGTTTTTTTTCTTCTCTCTGCGAACCTTTATGAGCACTTGCAATGCAGTCTGTGTTAATCTGTGAATTACTTTTTCCCTTTAGCTATTAGAAGATAATAGCCATTTTGCGTAACTGGAGTAGTTCAGACTCTTGTGGCACAGTTCCTGTCTGTTACGTTTACCTGCACTGACGAGTTAACCTAAAAAAATCAGTCACCAAATTGTGCTGGAACATACAGTGTTGTAACCGCTCACACTTTGTAAATACTTCGGTTTTCTGCATTAGTGGGAACCCAATCAGGAGGAAAGTGTTGAAGCACATTACGTTTGTGTGTGTGAGGTAGCGGAATGAGTGTGTGGGACTGTCTGGGAGATGATCGTGTGGACACTTTATATAGGACTGCATTCAGGCCTTTGATATGCAATATCTCAAGATCGAGATTTATCAATAAAATATTTAAAAACTGACATGATGCTTTTTGTCATCTATCAAGTCTTTGTTCTTCAAATACATTTTTCATGATGTGCTACATAAAGTGATCACATGACTAGTTTTGTTACAGAATATTCAGTGATACAAATGTAAACACAGTCACTGATAGTTGTGATGAGAAATGGTTCAGTGTAGAAAGTGGTGGTGAAAGGAACCAGGGTTCACAATTACAACACAGACAGACATTTTACAATTTACTATCCAAACACAAGGACATGTGTCTTTTGTGATTAAAATAAATAAATAAATACGGTGAAATTAAAGTCAATTCTAAAAAATAGCTTTTTTTTTTTAGGATTTACTTTAATCTGGGCAGCTGGTGACCTAGTGGTTAATGCAAAGGGCAAGAAATGCACAAGCCTCATTATAAATGAATGAATGAATGACAGTATTATACTCATATGGCAAGTGGAGCTGTTAAAGTTCCAAATATACAGAATAAAAATAGACATTCATAATTCATAACTGCAAATAATAGCAGCAGCAGGACAGAGAATGTGCAGTATATAATAAATAAAGGGTGTTTACAGTGGCAGTTTGGGTGTAAGTTATTTGTTTCAGTATGTATATGAATTGTGTTCTGTTCAGGTGTGTGTGTGTGTGTGTTTGGGTACAATTTCTGTTTCAGTTCTGATAAACTGTACTCACACACACACTGTTTAATAACTACTTTAAAAGTAGCCTTCCAGGCGTCTGGTCCCAATGACTGTTTACACCTGAGCTTCTCAGTCATTCAGAAGTTTGGGTGGAAAGCAAAGTTGGGATTCCCCTTTAAAGTCCTGGAGCCAATAGCATTAGAGCACGACCACGCCCACTAGCAACAGGGGGCGTGTCCAGGTAAATGAGTGACTCACCTGCGGTAGAGGAAGAGGCCGGGAAGTCTCTGGAGAACAACAGAAAGGAAGGTTTATATACATTACAGGTAGTTTCATTTAAATTTCATGCTTTATTCCCTTGTAAGAAATCTAGACATCATTATAAGGGTGATTTCCATCACCTTGGATCTTTAAACTTTCCTGAAAAATGATCAGAATGTGTGTAAAAGTTTGTAAATGAAAACATGGTGTGAATCAGTTAGATTGAAAAAATTACATCATAAAATAACAATTTAAGCATAGAATGTTTCAGATCGGAATTAAACATTAAATTCGAATTATTTTTTTCATAACACATTGTCCTCAGTTAAAAGAAAACGCATTGATGTCACGTTACCAATGTAGCCGCAGCCTCTACTCGTTCAGGAAGACTAGATGGTGCAACGTTAAGGAGAGGGTCTGATTGCACTCAGCCACGAGAGCATGAGTGAAGTCAAGTGCTGGTGTTGGAGTTCTGAAGCACAAATGCCCATCCAGATTTTATCGAAGATCTTCATCACGTCAGACGGGGTCTTCATACCCTTAATGTTTGGCTTTGATTTTGATGATCTTTGCCTCCAGAACGGTCCATTTTGCTGGTAGTTTTTTAAAAATGGAGATTACACCTCTCGTGCATTTCAACAAGTGTCCTTAAAACCGATGAAGGCGCTAAGTAAAAGTGTCCAAATACATCTGGACACTTAGTCAGGGTTCGCAGCATTATAAAACGAGATTTTACGTTGAAAGGAAAATGGAGTCTAGGAAAAAGGTTTAATCGCTTTAGTCCAGAACACCGATCAGTTGGGAGATGCACTGATTCTGGTTTTAAACTGTTTATTTAAAATAATTAATATATTTAATATATATTCTCTCGTATATTCATCATCATTTTACAGCAGAGTAGCTGATTTTCAGATTATATCTGACTGCTCACGACTAAAAATGCCAGCAATTGCTTTTGTAAAATAAATGAAAAGTGCTTGAGACCAGTCATTGTCATGGCAAGACTTTAGACTGATTGTAAAATCTGGATAATTTATTCAAAATTCGATTTGGCTGGGTTTATCCCTTTCCTATTTTGTCACGTGACCACAAATTATTCACATTTACACCTGGTTGGAAGTTTTTGCACTTGTGTTCTTAAATAAGGTCACTGCTGTTCTCCAATTTCTATGATTAACTTATATTTTCTCTAAAATATATTTTCTCTAAAAAAAACAGATGGCCATCAATTAAATATTTTTTTTTGATGAGCTCAAAATATAACATACTTTAAGGAGTCCCTAACCTTGACCAGTATATATTACTAATGGTTAAATGTTTAACTATTCTGATACAAAACCAATAACCTGTTATTCCCCAGTAATTATGTGTTACCAGGTGCTAGTTAAGCTCCATAAATGAATTTTGTCGTAAAGGTTTTTTTTTTTGTTTTGTCAGAAGGTTGTGGGTTCAAATCTCCACACTGCTAGTGTCACCACTGAGGTTCCCTTGAGGACTCTGTTCCCTAGCGCCCCTCGTTGTTGGCAGGCCCCTGCTTTACTTGGTTGGGGGTTGAATACAGAGAAAGAATTTTATACTGTTCACACTGTGCTGTAGTTTGTTCATGTGTGACTGTAAGGGGCAACTTTACTTTTCTCCCCACCATTAAGTTTCAGTATCTGCTTTAATAAAACATTTACATTGAAATCAATGTTGCTGACAAAACAGTCCTCGTGTACATGGACAGATCATCAATGTTAATATACTGAGAAAAATATTCTCTCGTATATTCATCATCATTTTACAGCAGATTTGCTGATCTTCAGATTTAGGGGAGATGTCCTGGCACACAGTTAAGGGGGAACTCCAAACCACTTTGCATTACTAGTAAACCACTTCAGCAGTAATGTATTTATTTATCTTTAGTGTTTATATCCAACTCTACAACTGACAATAACTGTATTTGATCTTGTTCTTGTATCTGTGCAGTCGTAACAATGAAACAGAAAGATCAATAAAGTCTTCGGATTCTAATTCTCATTGTGATTAGGTTCCAGACCTGAGAATGGAGCGCTACAGGTACTTCATCTTTAACCAGAAGGTGGTGGTGGTGTGGGGGATCCTGCAGGTGGCCTGCGCCAGTCTGTGTGTGGTGTGCGGCTTCATGGATGCTGTTTTCCGCACAAACACCACACTCAGCGCGACGAGAGCTCCACTATGGGCCGGACTGGTGAGTCAGACTTTCCATCTGAAACAAAGAACCGTGCTGTACTGTGAACAAATGTTCCTTCATTACAAATAAAGAGAGCCGAACCCCAGCTGCTGGACGGCGGTGCTGAAACCAAGCTGCAGCTGAGCCACTGCATCACTGCTCTCTGATTGGTCGAAATGTTTCATCACAGCTTGGAAATAGGCCACAGTTTATTTACTGTCTGCACAAAAACAAAAGTGGGGACACAAACTAACAGCTGGGAAGTGATGAGGTTCCAGCTCAACTGTCTGTCTGGGCTGAAGATAAATTTCTGTGTTCGTTTTCTACTCTATCAATTTTATCTTTAACACTGTGAGAGTAGTGAAGGAGATCCAGGATGTCCAGATCTCTGGGTTCGGTTCTCATCACACAGATAATGAACCCAGAAAAATCATTCAACACTCAAACAAGACCATAAATAATAAAAGACCAGAACAACAAAAGCAGCTCTGACAGAAAAAACTCTCCATCTGTTCGACTTCATGGATGCAGTTTTGGGACGACCAGCTATAAACTGCGGAGAGAATTAACTCTGTTACCTGACTGAGAGACCCTGGAACAGAACCTGAGACAGCTTCAGTACCATCGCAGTACAGTTTACATACTGCACGGTTCTGTAGAGCTGTGGGAGAAGGGCTTTGGTTACCCATTAAATGAACAAAACTGGTTGTGACTGGAACTGTGTGTTTACTTTAATCTTTACACCTTTTTTTCACTTCCTCAGATGATGGCTGTCCCGGGAGTACTTGCGCTTTTTGCCTCACATAATAAAAATCCCATCCTGGTTAGTTATGTTTTTTTATCATTGAGCACATTGTGAGTAATATACTGACTGATAATTACACTATATGTCCAAAAGTTTGTAGACACTTGTTACCTTATCAAATCAAGGGTATTAACAGGGGGGTTTATCAGAATCAGAATCAGAATCAGAATCGCTTTATTTGGCCAAGTATATGTGTGTGCATATACAGGGAATTTGT
>JBBKCR010152763.1:0-17785 GCA_037577295.1 Ladigesia roloffi
GAGCTCTGCCACCTCCAGTTCTGCCTCCTGTCTTTTCCTCATCGCCACTGTCTCCAAACCATACAACATCGCTGGTCCCACTACTGTCTTGTACACCTTTCCTTTCATTCTGACACTTTTCTCCACCCATTCCAACCTGCCTGTACACGCTTCTTCACCTCTTTTCCAGTTTCTCCATTGCTTTGAACAGCACAAGACCACAAATGCAAACAGGTTTTAAAAATGTACAAGAAACACAAGCGTAGCAATACAGTTATACAACACAATAAATAACTACAGTCTGGTATCATGAATTGTTTATAGTAGAGATCTGATATGATCTCGGTATCAGGTTCCGATGTAGCTGTAAATCGGACATCCGTTGGACAGCCCCAATCTCTATATTCCAGTTCACAGCTCGCGCAGGACCTGAAACTCCACGCTACTTAACACGAGATGCGTTGGCAGCAGACACACGACCTTTTACACAAATGCAACAAATTTACAGCAGAGAAACCAAAAGTGAAAGGAATATCAGAGAACACTCAGCTCTCCTGCTAGACATCTTTGGAGTTTTTCAGGGGCTGTTTTGTTTGTTTTTTTGCTGGCTGTTTTCCCTCTCTCCCTCATCTATCTCTCAAAACACGACGAAGCTAAAGCTGAGCGTCTCTGCCGCTGCACCTTAAATACAGAAATGTAATTTCTCTGAATTCACGTTATTTAAAATATATTAGTTTTACACTTAAATTTTTACACAGATGTTACTGTTAAAATAGAGAGAATACTTGAACTATTTAAATAATTTAGCCAAGATTATTGTTGTTTTTTATATGTACAAAATTTTACAGCCGTTAGTGCTGCCTTTTTAGATGATTCTCTCAAAACATGACGAGGCTAAATTTGGACAACTCGTACCTCAGCAGCTCCACCTTAAATACAGAAGTGGTTAGATTACACTCTGCCCATTTTGTGTCTCTGAATTCACGTTATTCAAAATTTATTAATTTTGCACTTTTTTACACAGTTTTTGCTGGAATTGCATAATATTTTTAAAATAATTAACTATTTAAATAATTTAGCCAAGATTGTTGTGTTTTTGATATTTACAAAATGTTGTAGCTGTTGCTGCTGCCTTTTTGAGAAGTGTAAATAAAATCCTTTGGAATGCCTTTAAATTCAGTGTAGTCATGGATATGTTTTGATCTTCTATTTGCTTAGTAGTTTATTTATTCTGTGTTGTAACCTTACTAACAAACAGCACAATTTGAACAAAAATAATGCTATAATAAGGAAAAGTGTGTATTATATCAGAGTCCGTATCGGCTGTCGTGTATCGGAATCTGATCAGAACTGGAAAAACATGTATCTGCCCATCACTAGTTGATAGTGTTGCTAGTGCTGTGCTATGTTAATACTGTGTTTTTCTTTTTTTGTGCAGGGAGGGTGGTAGTGGTGGTCCTGAAGCAGCCACTCTAGCTGAACTGGAACTTAAGGAGAAATCATCCACTCCATCTGGCCTGGGTCCTCTCCTCCGCGATTCCCTCACTCACCTTCCCTCTATCCGGGGTTGCTACCTGATCCACCTCTCCCATCTAGAGCCTGCCGTTCAGTTATCTCGTGACCGGTACATCGGCCGTAACCCGTGGCTTTCTTCCCAGCTGCTCCCTGAAATCTCTGGCCCCTCATTGCCCTCCGACTGGCCCTTCCTGCCACTTATCAGTCTGTATGAGAGGACTGGTGCATCTGAAGGTGGTGGTCTGCAGACCAGCTCTCTCCCTGCCAGCTCTTTGCAGTCAGTCACTCACTGCCTACAGTGGCTGCTGCTTCTGGAGAGCTGGAGAGAGCAGGCGCTGAAGCCTGTTCCCCCTGTAGCTAAACTGGCCCGCTTGGCCTGTGTCTTCCTCTGTTCCTCCGACCTCTTCCTGGAGCGTCCTGTACAGGATCTCACCTGGGCTCTGTTCCGCGGACTGACGCAGCCCACCAAGCTGCAGGCGCTGGACCTGAACACATCACCGCCTGGGCTGGCCTCTTTCCATGACCTATACTCAGCTTTGTTAGCTCAGTATGAAGCTGTGTCATTCGGAGACACGCTCTTCAGCTGCTTCGTGCTGCTGCCCCTGCAGAGGCGTTACAGCGCCACCATGAGACTGGCTGTGTTCGGGGAGCATGTGGGAATACTGCGCTCACTTGGTGTCCCGTTAGGTCAGGTGAGGACGCTCAAGCTCTTTTTGATGCGTATGTTTAGCTTATACCTGATGGATAGGCAAGTTCAGCAACAACAACTGCCCAGTTTAACTAGGTGAGTGAAAAGCATTAGTGAAAATCACTTGACTGACCAGACAGGCCGATATTTTGATGAGATTGAGGAGAACAAGTTACTTAATGTCTTTCATTCTCGTTAACCCCTCTTGCCTTGAGAAAAATGGTTTAATTCACTTCCGCACCAAGTTAAATCTACATTTCTACATCATTAAATCTCAAATTGTTTTTAAATAGTCATTTACTTTCTGAGCTAATGTAAAGCACAGTGATAACTGAGGACATTGTTTTGCACCAAATAATATTATTACATAATTGCTACTTTTACTACTGCTACTAATATAAAAGAGGAACAGCAGCTTCATTAGATGCAGGTCTGTGTTCATGTGAGCTTATTCATGTTTGAAAATGACTGTTTAGGCATGTACACACTTTAATATTGAATTTTGGACTGATAATGTACATATGCTGGAGCCATTTATTAGTGTTATCTTTGTTCTTGCATCATGAGTTAGTCATTTGCCAATAATTGCATGCATATGCACTGTGTAAAAGAAGAATCCACAATTATCAGAGCAGCAAGAGTAAACATGGGAATCCGAGATAAAGCAATCATTAGATTCATGGCAAAGGAAATGATGTGGCCAATTGATCAAATATATATTTGGTAAAGAAATTACATAAATTACACCAAATGGCATGTTTAATATGCACTTTCAGAATTTTGATTGCTTTCACCATAAAGTGCAATCTCTCATCCACTGAAGCAGTTATAAAAAGTTCACAAGCACTGAAACAGCTACATGCTATGTTTTAGGGACACAAATGGACAGAACCTCATGGCAGGTAGAAGAGCATGTTCCAAAAAGAAAAAGAGACTTTTCATCTGACTCAGACTAATCAGTGTTCTGTCTGCTCAGCTGCCTGTTGCTCTGGAGAACTTCACCTCCCCACCAGAGGATTCGCTGCCTTTGCTGCGGCTCTATTTCCGCACTCTGGTGACTGGAGCGCTGAGGCCAGGCTGGTGTCCCGTCCTTTATGTGGTCGCTGTTGCCCACGTCAATACCTTTATATTCTCCCAAGACGAAGTGCCACAGGTATGTGATGAGTGTCAGCCTCTGACCAGACAACTGCCTTCGTTTTTTTTTAAGGGCCGGGCATGTTAACACATTATTTACTTAACATATACAATTCTTTTTTCAGACATTAATATGGAGTTTGTACTCCTTTGCATCTGCTGTAATGGTTCCGCCTTCCACACTGTGGACGCTGAGAGGAGCTTTTTTTTATTTTTATGTAACAATCTAGATAAAACGTCAGTGCCCTGGCAGGGGCAAATAGCTTTGGTTTTGAGTTTGATTTAATTACCTTAATGCATCTGTGTAACTGTATTGAAGGGAACACTGCTGTTAAAAAGCTCAATATTTATTACACAACAATGCGACTGATTATGATTAATTGCAGAAAACCATTCAAATACTCGCAATAAACAAGAATTTTTTTAATGAAATTGTTAAATCATTAAATGTTTCTTTTTATTGAAAAAAATGTCAGAGTAGCTGAATTCCCAGCTTCATATCGATCCATTTTAACACCCCTTGTTTGTCTGAGCTGTGCATTGGCTTAATTCCAGTTCAAATGAAAAGGGCCTTTATTCACTTCCATTTCTTTATTGACACATCTGTGGGCCAGAGAAAACTGTTTTGAATATTTCAGTGTCATTATTTTCCCTTGGAGTTTCTGCTGAAAGATTGTAGGCAGATGACAGTTGAGCGTTTTGGCCGAAAAATAGGACAAACTGCTCGACTGCAGTCTGGATTTTCTCAATGCACGCCGCTAAGAAAGGACTTAATATTTCTGTGTTGGATTCGAGCCCTGGGTTGTTCTATACCTCTTAATAAACACTAGAGAAGTCTCATAGGGCCATGAATTGAGCCATGAGCGATGGCTGACCCTATTCTGTCACCGGTGAACAACAAATAGTCAGAAAGCAAGTGCAGGTGAGAATGATTGAAAGAGAAGCTATTTAATGCTCACAGTCATGACTCTCAGCTCGCCATGATGAATGGCTCGATTTGACAGATTGAAGGAAGGTGAGGGAATCTCTTTTCTAGTAATAGTCTTCCGGAGGGATTTTGGGTAGTCTTCAGGCGTTTGGAGCTGATTGTGATGTGGGTTCCAAAAACAGGTATGAAACACAAACATTGTCAGCCAGGCGCATGCTATTCTGTCATATATCATGATGAACTGAGTGGTGGTGTTTGATGTCTACTGTAAGGTGAATTTGATTTATTGCCTCTATGCACTTTTTGCTGTTTTCAGTCTTGTTTGAGTAATGGCAGAAAGGGTCATTGGTCTTCTTTTACTCTTTTCCTGTAGGAGGTGGAGGCTACACGCCGGAGCCTGCTGAGAAAGACTTACTACCTGACAGATGAGGTACAGCCCTACCATTATTCTCTTATTAAGCAGTACATGTGCAAACCTCTCACTCTCTCTCATACTTTCATTCTCTCTCTCTCTCTCTCTCTCTCTCTCTCTCTCTCTCTCTCTCTCCCTTTCACACGCACACACTCAGACATTGTGTTCTCTGCTTTTTCAGGTGTTAAGAAGCCACCTGCTGCTGTACTGCCTGCCCCAGCAGAACACTCGGCTGGGCTTTAGCACTTATAAACATCTGCCACCCATCCGCGCCCGCAGGCTCCACAGCATAACGGAGAAAAGCAACGATGGAGATGGATGAACCCGCACCGTCCCAGATATGCTGGAAGCTCCCATCAACTACTTGAGCGAATCTAGGATTAGAAAAACACAGACTGTGAAATACAATTTAGCAACAATACATGGGAAGGACTTTATGGTCATATCTGGGTTGCTCGTCACAAATTAGATTTGGATATTGGAGAGATCAGGTGATATCTGTTGAGTATTCAGCGCATAAGAAAATAATCCACAGCTAAATTCAGGTTAGCCCACAATCCAATATTACTCAGACCATAGAAAGTTTTGCACTCTGGAAGATACACTTCTGAAAGTGGAGACACGGCATGATGGTCAACACATGGTCTCAATAAAGGTCTGTACAGAAAATTAGCTATTTTTTATACCACCAATACGAAAGTAGGATTGAGAGACATGATCGGCATGCCTTCCTCTTCCCACTAGTATTTAGAACATGGATCACAGAGATATAAACACCACAAATGTTTCACTCAAATTGCTTCTCAATGGTGGCTAGACCATCACTCTGGATGTTTTTTCCATTACTAGTACGTGTCAAAAGTGTCAAAGAAAACTGTAATAACCCTGCAGTCAGACTGCAGTCAGATTATTCTGAAATCAAGGATCTGTGAAGTTGTTTTTGCTCTGTGGGATGTGGTTAGTTCCCCGTGATTCACAAGAATTAGAGCTCTTAAGAAATCTTGAGTTGTTCTTGTTTTTTTATTATTTGTTTTGTTTTAATGAATTCAACAGTGCAAATACTGTAATTTAAAACTGTGGGTCTTTATAACAATTTTCAATATTAAATAAGCTGAATATGCTCCAGGACTCACATTGAATGTGCTTAGATGGCCACTTTGTTTTGAAGCTATTCGCCAATGCTTCTTCGCAAATTTTCTATGATTTGATCAGTGTGTGTTGGCTTTTGAGTCTTTCATTCCATATGTTCCCATTTATCAGCAGCTGGGGATAAAACTAAGTGAATGATTGCACACATTCCAACTCTTATCCTATTAGCTACCCTCTACATTTGCATCTGGAAATTCTGTGGTTCCTACATGTAATGTGTTCTTTGACTTGATTTCCAAGTAATTCATACGTTGGCTTGTTTGCAAGAGGCTTCTTGACTGAAAGAAAAAAGTTAAAGTGGTAGTGTTCAACCTCTTCAGGAACTCTGATGGTATTCCAAGCCAGTAGAAGACAATAAGCCCTCCTGTGAGCCACACTAATGCTGGTCACACCGCTCAGCTGACATCTCTTCTACATTGTGTCACAGGTAGAGGGGTGAACAGAGTTCCTCTGGGTTCTGTGGACCATGTGACTTCTCCAGTGGAGCAACTCCCCAGCTAACCAGCCTCTATCGTTTTCTTTATCATCCAAACTCGTTTTGAGACATTCGGTTAAGGGTTTAATGCGCCATCAAATACTTGATTCGGTTTGTAAATCAATTTTGGGGTCTGCTTCGAGCAAAAAGGATGTTGCAGTCCTAATTGGAGTCAAATGCTGCTTGCTACAAACTAGTGTGAAATTGATTTTTTATACATGTCTCAAGTATGTTGGCTTGTAGGTTTGAGAGTTACTGTTGTGCGTGATGTTGTGCACATGGGCCTGTGGAAGGTGCTCCCGTCTGCTCCTGATTCCTCCTTGAAGGTACAAGCCACTGATTCTGCAGCAAGAACCCCAGGCCATGCAGCACACTGACCTTAGGAGGCCATCTTGACATTTTGCGCCAAACTACAGGAGTTTCCATGGCAGAATCATTCACTTAAAGTCTCCAACAGGGAACAAATAGAAACTCAAGCAAAGAAAAGATATTTAACAAATGAATAAATAAAAAGGAATATGGAGCTGGAAATTTTTCCTTTCTTTTTTTTTTCTTTCTCCCTTTCTTTCACTTTTTTCCTTCCTTTTCTCTTCCTTCTCTCTCTTTTCTTTCTTTCCTTTCCTCTTTCTGCATGTAAAAAATGAAAAAGAAAAAAATCGGGGGGGGGGGGAAGAGAAAGCAAACATAAGCAATTAAATAAGAGGGGAATCGGAAGGGCCCCCACACTTGAAATTTCAAGTCTCAATAGTGGGTTGTGGAATGAATCTTCTCCAGGGACAAACAGGACATAACATCACTGAGCAATTGGGCGTGAGTAGGTGGCGAGGCATCCTTCCACTTAAATAAGAGAGAATGCCTAGCCAGGAGTGTCGCAGAAGATGTTTAGCTGGAGTTAGACGCTTATCTACCTCTGCAGTGGTACCAAAAAGAGCGATCAGAGAGTCTGGTTCAAGGTTGCATTTCAGTATGTAAGACAAGGATTTAAACACCTCCCTCCAAAATTTCTCCAAGTTCGGACATGTCCAATACATATGGATAAGAGACGCCTCTCTAGTTTTACATTTATCACAATAAGGATCAATGTCTGGGTAGAAACTCAATGTCTGGGTAGAAACGGGAGAGTTTAAGTTAGGAGAGATGGGCCCTATGTACAAGCTTAAACTGTAATAAGGAGTGGCGAGCGCACAATGAGGTTGAGTTGACAAGTTTGAGAATTGAGTTCTAAGTATCATCTGACAGTGAGCACTGAAAAGACGGAAGATCATATGTCAGGACTATTGTAACCCTACAACCCCCTGTATTATTATAATAAAATATTGAATGGTGTCATTTGTTTATGTAATATGTTTCTGTTTCCCTGGTCATGGAGTCAGAGTGTATTTTTGTATTTGTCCTATATTTGCCGTGAAACTTTTCTTCCACACAGCTGGCAGAGAAAAGACAAATTTACAAGCCCCTTTTGTTACGGACTGTGTGTTGAACTGCAAATAATGGTACATTAAATCAGTGCTATTACTCATTTCCTTTCACCTCACCACTTATCTCCAACACCAAAGGCCTACAACTCACATGGACACTTTCTGATGCAGGACAGACACAGACAGTCTCCCAGCTGGACTCATCTAGATCAGATTAATTTATTCAGCGCTGCACACATCTTGCATCCAGACCATTAAACTCAGCTACAGTTAAACAGACATGCCACTGGGCCACTTCAAACTGTGCAAACAGTCGAAGCGGAAGGGCCGTCAAGCGCTGAGATAATCAGCTTATGATGAATTTAGGAAACCGAAGGAGGATTTTTCTCATAACACTCAGATGAGGACTGAAACTTTTTTTTGCGTTCAGTCAAGCTCACAGTTTGCTGAACTCCCAGCATACGGGGATCATTCAAACTTTTCAGGACCCATGAGACGCTGTGTTTTCAGTCTGACTCTTCCTTCCTTCCAGAGGCTGATCATGTGATCTGTCACTGAGGTGAAGGTTGCCAGATTTGTAAGAAAGACACTCTTACATTTCTTTCTCACTTTCTTTTGTAAGAAAGACCCTTCACAACCCCACCCCACCCTCACAGGCAAATTAAAAATATGAATTCTAACTCTAGAGCCTGGCAGGGCATCATAAAACAGGAGTGGGATGGAAGGATGTGGTGTATGGGAGGATTCCAAGGACCCAGCACCTCCCAGGGGAAGCTCAAAGAACACTGTTTTAAAAAGAATATTATATAATGTTGGGGGCCCAATATTATATTCTTTTATAGGACCCAACATTAGCGATGCCCCTGGTACCGGAAAAATGTATTAACAATAAATTAGATGAAGATGAAAACCTCTGGCTCAGACTGCTTATTATTTATGAAGACTTGTGAACGTTCAGATGCTCGCCAAGTTTCACACAAGGGGTAAAATAAAAAATGAACAAAATCTTGCTGTGAAAGCTTTTTATATTCCAGCAACAGACATAGGCTAATTAATGCCATTGCATTCGAGCCCACATGACTAAGCTCCATGCGGAGTCCCAACCCCAGCTGCTCCTCAATAACCTGGTCATCTCCAACAGGATGTATGATTTCATCTTTAGCCGCATTGCTTTGCTTGTTTTCAACAGAGCGCTTTGTATTTCTTAAGTATTTCCTTATCACTCATTAGATGATCTAATTACGTGGCCTTCCTGTCTGCATTCGTATGAGGGGACGGTGTGTGGCTGCGGATCTTAAGAGTCTAAATGACATTTTTTTACGAATGCCTTTCTTTCCATGCCTGTGTATTTTGCTTTTTGGGGGGCGGAGACCAAATGTCCAAGGTATGGGGATGGAAATTGTCGGTGGTGGTGGGAACATTTTGCAGGTACCTATAAATTCCAGCTTACCCATGAAATCCAGACAGAAATACAAGTGTAACAGGATCCAGGCTGTGTAAAAGGTGTGTGATTAAGCTCCAGTTTTACTGGATGCCCCCAGACATATGTGGGAGCTTCTCTCTGGGTGCTGCAGATACAAACGCCAGATGCTTAGACAGTTCCGAGTGATGACAGCGTGTGTGCGTGCCTGTGTGTGACTGGGTTGTCTCTTCGAACATCGTTCAGAGCCTTTTTCTGTGGCCCTCTAATGGCCTCTTCCCATGCGTTAACATATCTTTCATTTTTATTCTCGTTTCCACCGTTATGTCCCTCCCCTTGCTCCCATTTTCTGCATTCCTCCTTCCACTTGTCACTTGAATGAACTTGGATGTATAACACAGCTTAGTGTAAGCTTTCTTGCCCATCTCATCCCCCTTCAGCTCAGAATTTTGCCAAGTTCAATCTTAAACCTCCAAAGCACTTCAAACTATGCTAATTACTTTATCGTTGGTTTTAAGGATTAGCAAATGTTTGTACTCCGTCTGTCCATCATGCCCTCTCCGATGCAATTCCTTTGTTGAGCAGCTGGAGGCGCTTTTCCCTATACATGAACAGCAAGTGGGCTCAGAAATGGAGAGGCTGGTTTAAGTGGACTAAATTGGTGTCACCAGGTCGTAATGTCATTAGCTGGAATAGTAATTCAGTGCAACTTATTATATTATGAAGGACATGGTGCTCTGGGGGCTTCTTGTCTGCTGACAATACCAACATTGAATTCAAGACATCTTGACTTGAATCGGCACAAACATGGTAGAGCAAAAACAAGCATGGGAGAAAAGCTGGTCTGCCTGCTGCAAATCTTTACCTGCACCACCGTGTAACGTCATTCAGCTTGTTATGTTCTGACAAAGGTGGCATTTCAGAACTAAAGGCAATCTGCAATCTCTGTGTTATCTTCTGTCCATTAAGAACCTGGCCAAATGTATTTTCTTTTTCAAAGAAAAGAGAGCATGCTCTGACAAGTGAATTCACCCAGGCCACAAAAAAAACAGAGATTCAGAATAGCATCAGAACTTCAGTGTCTGGTCACGCGAACAGCAAGGACAGAAGAAGGAATTCGAAAGAGAAGCTCTCCTTCCCTTGTGACTGGTCAATAAGAAGTGTGTTGATTCTCTTACTTTCACTGGAGAATTCTAAAGCTGAGATTTCAAAGTTAAGGTACAAAACAGGCCACAGACCCATTTTACTTCGGATATCAGCTGGCAGAATAAAATGCTTAACAGTGCTCTATGTGAATTCATATTCCTTAATCAGCTAGGAGAAGGGCCACACTGGTCGGCTGAAATCTCCTTCTCTCTCTCTCTCTCACTGAGGTGGTGGAGTTGACATGGATTGAGCAGCTGTGGCGATTTTATTGGTGGTTCCACTTGTTGGAAGGTGAGATGTTCAGTCAAAATAAGAAGCGTTTGGATGTCGAAACATTCCAGCTATAGTTTTGTTGTGGTGGTGAAAGCATGAAGGCAGCGGAATCAGTGATGACTGGAATGACACGCTGTTGACAATTTTTTTATTAGTCTATTAAATGTGACGAAATTCATAAAATATTCAGGCCCGTGGCTTTAGATGTGCAGGCCCAACAACGTTTTTGATAGAAACCCCTTTTCCAAAATGTTTTTACCCTGAAGATGGTCATTTTACGAATAAAAAACAATGTTAGGTTTTGTTTCCACCAGTATATGTGAGAGTGACTACACCTCAGTGTTTTTGTTGCTATCATCGGACACCACAGAGCCAAATCTGTGCCAGTATAGCTGTGGTTCCTTTGCTTTCAATCACATGCAAGATGTCCAAACAAAAATTCAAACACTTATTACCACTGGTTTCACCATTCGAAATGGGGAATAGATTGTGTTTTGCAAGTGGAGGAGTAATGAAAGCTTAGAAAGGAGCGAAGTGGCCAGACTTCTTTAAAAACGAATTCTTAGTATCAGTGCTCAGCGCCATTTCTATGCATAGAGGAGAAGAACACATAATCGAATCAATCCTGGCTGTGAAAGTTCTTTTGCAAGCTTCTGCTTCAGTCACTGATTGTATTCCATCTGGTGTCCACTTCAAATGACCTTGTGATCTAATGAAACAAATCAAAAACGTGTTTGTCTCATAGACGAACAGCCATTGCCCAAACCATATTACTTGCAAGGAGGTGTGTGATGAACAGCACACAGGATTGAGTGTTTCCAGACTTTTCTTTTTCTTTTTCTTCATCTTGTTAGCAAGGCCATGTTCCTGAAACCATTCTTTCTCTGAGATGATGACGGATGGTGTGTGTCTTGGCCTGGATGTTGATGAGGCCTAAATGAGTTGCACATGTAATTGTTGGTTTTACTAATCAGCATTTCTGACATTTGTTGTTTTTTTTCTTTGTTTTTTTTTAAAATCTCTATCTAGTCCAGTGATCTGTGATTGAATGGAAAACACAATAATTGATCCAGATAATGAGCAGCTATAGTTTAGATTGTGGTACTGACACTCATTCACACTGCTGCGTTTTGTTTTATTGTCTTTTAATGCGCGCTTTTCACGTTGAATAGTCTTTCAACAATGGCTGCCGAGGTTCTGCTTCTGTTATACAGCTGTTGATTTATTTGCTCTGTCAGAAAAGAATTATATCAAGCAAAAGCTTGGTCTCCAAGTCCTCCCCTGAGATCTTGGTGTTATTCACTGACTCCATAAATCTGTAAGGGCAGAGTGTAACTCTGGCCGCAGTTCATTTGAGAGTGTGCTTACCCATTCAGTGCAGGCTCATGCAACTGTAGGCCGCATAAATCCTATTGGAAGTCTGAGAGCAAGTCAGATCATCCGTTTTAGGGAGGAAAGAACATGCTTCACGAGCAGGACAGTCATTGTCGTCCAGTTTTGTGAACCGAATATGGATGAGATATCATACCGTGGCAGATTCTCGGCATTCTTTGAAAAGTCCATGCTAATGTAATGCAGTTGTGCAAAAGCTGTTGCGTAATGTTGTCCTTTATATTATGCTTTGTATCTCCATGCTTTTTGTATTTTAGATGGCTTTTGACCATTTTACGTGAAACTCACTTGAAAATTAAGGAATGGGACAAGAAAAATGTATTATGGTCTTGTAACATTATCTTCCATTCCAAGCTAACAAAGTGTTTTTCCTTCTTCTTATCACTAGGTTTTGCCCTGACATCAACAGTATGTGCTTACTACCCATCTCTATTTAAGAAGCCATGACTCCAGAAATACACCTTGAATTTAGAAAAATCTGGGCCATTTTGTTTGTGTAAACATTAACATTTGAATTATTTCATAGAAATAAGAGTGAAAAGATAACAAGAGGTTTGTCAAATGTCTGCTGCAGTATTGTGTATCTTATTTTTCACTTGTTTCATTCCTGGTGATTCTCTTATGTGTGTGAGTTGTACGGTTCACTACCACGAACTATAATGATTTCCCTGTACTTAGAGGAGAAGCCATTGACGTAATGGAAAAAAAATTCTAAGTACATGGGGAACATGATGTAATTATTGTCCATGGTAGAGCAATGCAGAGGCAGCTAATAGACATCGCCATGTTGCTTCAATGACTGAATCCGAAGAGTAAAATTAGGATGTGAAAAACGAAATATGTTTACCATATTATGCCTTAAGTAAGAGCACACCACTACAAATATATTTTTATGTTGTAGATAACAGGATGTCACATTGTTCACACAAATACCTCCTTCAAGGCTATACCAGTTTTACACATTGACCTTTTTGTATAGTATTGTTAGCATTATTGTTAATTTATTCTGCTATTTGTCACACTTAGACTGTCTGAATGTGCCGCTGTCTTTGTTGGCAGCATATGAAGGAGGATAAAATAATAGAATATGGCTGATAAAGATGACAAAACTCTACTTGACTTGACTTGTCTTGACTTGAAGTAAATAATACTCCTTGGGGAGGAGGAGTAATGTAACTTCACTGCAGGAGATCTGTTATGTTTTATGCCCTTGTTTACCAGGATGAGAAATCTTGGTATGAATGTCAGAAATAGGGGTGGATACTTTATTTATGTGCAGACCTCACACCAAAACATGTGTCCCAACATTGAATAAAAATGTTATTTAATTTACCATAACCATTTGACTTGCTGTTTAAAATGTAAACAACAGGGGTGTCTACAAAGGGTCTGTGTGGCTGTAGGTAGATTTATGTTCCAATCAATCAAGCCTTTTGTGGGTAAGATTAGACCTTCCTGGAATATTATTCCATTACCATACTTGTTAGCAAAGGGCTTTACAGACATAATAGTTTACATAACAGCACGAAAACGGACTTTTCTCTAATTGTAGATGTGTTGATGATTTGAAATCATAAATGAGACACTACATATTGACTCAATTTATTGGAAAGGACCAATCTGAAGAGATCCAAAACCAGACCTGCCCTGAGCTGAGCTGGAAGATTCAGGGCCTTCATCATCCTTCTCAATGACAGGTCATGGGTACAAGCAGCTGAAAATGAGTTTTCTATGGTGGTGGTGGTTTAGTGGGTAGAATAGGTCATGGGTGTGAATCCTGCCTTCAGCAAACCACCACTGGTTTCCTGAGCAAAACCCTTAATCCATCCCGATTGGAATTCGCTTTGGATAAAATTGTCTACTACAATTCCATAAATGTAAATGTAAATATCTATGCCGGGTGCCTGGGCACACCCTAAGGGATAATGTGAGAAACTCATACATCGGGAGGAGCTTGGAGAGGAACCACTGCTTGAAAGGAGGCAGTTGAGGCGTTTTGGGCTTTAGTTAGGATGCCTCCTGAATGCCCAACTTGGAGGCAACATGGGGCAGAGACAGGACATGCCTGGTGGATTATATATCCCAGTTTGCCTGGGAAAACCTTGATATCTTCCAGGAAGAGCTAGTGGATGTGGCCAGGGAAACAAATTTAGCCTTCTTTAGCCTGACCTGGTTTTGGATAAACTGAAGAAAACCGATAAGTAAATAAATGAATGAACATTTGAATCTCTACTTTCGGCTAGTAGTGTATATTCAAATTAGCTGGGGTTTCTTTCGCTCCATCAGATCTTTCTTTATCCGGTCAGATTGTCTTTACCCACTTGAAATGTGAAGGTATATCAGATCTGGTTATCTCTGTGGACTTACACAATTAAATACTGTAAGGCCAGCAATTGAAGGGACCATTCTAAAGGCCACTGATCATTTAAATGCAAGTATGTGACATTTAAGGAGGAAGTCTGGAAGTCGAGCCCTGCTGAAAGAGGAGATATGTGACCGCTTTATCTTTAAAGTCAGTGGAGAGGCATACTCAGTAGATGCAAAGGTCTCCCTCTGTTGTACACTAATTTGCACCGACAGTGTTTCAAAACAGTCTCTGCCCTATTTAACCCTTAGCTGTAACCCTTAGTTTACTTATGAACTCTGTTTGACTCTATCTCAGAGGAAATGTTTTATTTTGGCACTTCTGTTACTATTTGAGAGGAGAAAAAGCAATGCTTGAAATATCTAGGTAGTCAAAAATTAAGAAAAATTCTTTAGATGTGCAGCTTAAAGCTCTTCCTCAGATTTGTATCTCCAGAGATAGCAAGTGCCTTAATTGAGCACTGGCTTGTGTATTTGTTTTGACTTATTTAGGTCTGTTATTCATGTGGTTGATACTGTTCATGACACCTAATGCGTCATGATTATTATATAAACGAAACCAATGACCACTTCTTTTTTTCTGCCTACGTCACTAGCCTTATATGGACCCAGCCTCTTCAATAGATCTTTCATGGCTTATTGAGGACCATCTCAGTCCCTTTGGTGCTATCACACACACACACACACACACACACACACAGCCTACCATCTGAACTGAACTCAGAGCAGGAAATCAAAAGTAATGAGGTAGTCATAGTAAATGAATGAATCTGTGTGTTGGAAGGATAGGTTTATTAAGTGGTTGCATTCTCTCTCTATCTGTCTTTCTCTCTCTCTCTCTCTCTCTCTCTCTCTCTCTGTCTGTCTCTTTCTTTTTCTCCCTCTTGCGCAGTCTATCTCTCTCTGTCTGTCTCATTCTCTTTTTCCCTCTTTCTCTGTTTCTCTCTCCTCCCTTTGTAGTTTGAGGCGTATATATTATTTATTAACCAGCTATAATGAATGTGTTGCTTTTAACTCTGGCCTGCAGAGGCATTGCAAGATCTTAGGGTTCAGCTTGAAAGAAAGAAGTTTGTCAGATCTTAGCTCCTCACAGTGTCGAAGGGAGGGCTTTAAACTCTGGAATTTGGCAGCGGGACTGGGTAGGTTGAACCCAAGATTATACAGAATGCACAGAATAGTAGCTGAGAACATTTGGGTGGGCTTCATCTAAGCACTGTTGTTCAGTGAACACGTCTGTCATGCTGTCATAACAGAAATCACTGTTTAGTGATTTCAGGGTAAACGCTGATTGAATGGGCCAGCTGGTGGCCTAGTGGCTAGTATGTTTGCCCTGTGATCAGAAAGTCATGGGTTTGAATCCCAAGACTGCTAGTGGCACCACTGAGGAATCATCCCCACATGCTGCACCCCGGGCACTGTGTTCCTGGCTGCCTGCGGCTTCACTTGGTGAAGGGGTGAAATGCAGAGGAAGAGTTTTGGGCTGTGTGCTGAGATGTGTTCACATATGACAGAATGCGCACATTCACTTTTTAGCTTTTAAATGCGTGGTCGGTCTGAACGGCTTTAGCGGATCTCTGCAGTGTACCGAATGATCAGACGTTACATCTGCTTTAAATGTTTTCATTTAGCAGGATATCTATCCTTCAAACCTCTGAGAATCCTCTGTGTGAAGACTCAATAACTGGTATACAATTAAGTGCTGATGTGGGCACCTGACTCCCAATGCAAGGCCAGCTCATGTTTTGTGCTTGATTTCGGCCAATTTAAATGTCCTGAAAGAGTGGAGGAATATGCTGAGTCTAATAAAATGGCTTAGAGGTCAAATATACATAACAATAGAAAGATAAACCATAAATATTAACTTGAATAAAATCAAAACCTAAGCCTGTCTTGTCAGAATTGTTTCTCTGAAAGAACATTGATGGAGAAGTGCGATGAATAACAATTCTGAGTCATCCCGCGTGTCACAGAGAATGTTTTTTAAGATTGCATTAGCGGTATGAAAACTCACAGAGGAATTAAAGCGAAAGCCCTCGCCGTTTTCAAGTAATGCCTCATTCCTCCCATGCACGCACATATACAGCTAGTTGAAAATCAATAGACATCCACATGCCAGCTTCCTGCTCTCTTACCAACACTTTGCAGCCGTTCCTCTAAACTCTAGACTCCTAGAGGCTTCTGCCATTTGAATCAACATCTAGTCTGCAGATAGAAAACAATCATTTTGAGATGAGAGGCTGTTAATTGGATAATTGTTCAACATCATTTTCGCCACAGTGTCCCTCTTCTGACTATTAGGTCGTGCCTTTGGGCGGGAGGTTAATGCGGGCTAATGAATAGGAAAAATTGCGGCGCGGGGGGAGACACAGTAAAGAGGGCTCTCGGTTCAACAGATGTTCCCCTAGGCAACCACCATCGATCCCAGCGCATGGGATAAGGCTGATCACGGAGGCTGCTGGCAAGATCACGCTTTTGGAGTTAGTGAACTGAGGCTTCCAATTAGTGGCGCTGCCTGGTTGCTCTCAGCCTGACCTCGTGAACGTCTGGACTAATCAGAACCGACTGAGCCTCTCCACATCAACAGGAACACGCATGCCACTCCAGCAGTAGCCCTTGAGGCTAAACACTTTTATTTATATCTGAGCCCTTAGAAGTAATTATAAAACAAATTTATTTACATAGAAGCTACACTGAGGTTTGATTTTGCCCTTCTGAAATTTTCTTTCTTTCCACAAAACAAGACTGTCTATACACAGGTATATCCTATACATCTTTTTCTATACATATATATATATAAACCACTCAGACTCTTAAATACTTGAAAGTGTATTTTCCTTACTTGTGTATGAACCTCAGATTTTTTGCTTTTTGACAGGGTTTGTTAAGGTGTGTACCTTAGCTCGCAGTAACTTGGTTGAAAGCAGATGTTGCTTTAAGTGTAGTGTTACAGGTATGAAGAACGCATGTGGACTACTTAAGCACTAATATGTGTCACTCTGGATAAGAGCATCTGTTAAACGCTGTAAAAGTAAACATAGTCTGTTCGACTTGTGATGTTTTGTGTAAATGTGTCTCTCCTGTTACTCCTTTCCTCCATTTGTTAATGCTTTCCCCTCGCACTCCCACATGGAACTCCAGTTTCCCATTCATGCCTTAGTTCCAGCAGCCTGCTGGACACACAACACTAATGTATTGTCAAATTCAAATCACAATGTAATATCTTCTCCTCTTCCTACTTGACTGATCCTTCAGGTGGCCAGTATGTTAGTGTTGAAAATCAAGTTGATAAAGAATTGATACATCGTTGTATGTCCAACAGTCCATCCAACAGTCAATTGCAAAATTAGACTTATTGTTATTATTGTTATTATTATTTTCTAGCACTTTTTACAGGAGAATTAATTTTCGGAAAGCCATGTTTTGAAAAAAAAAATCAAGGTCTACAGCATGGGAGACAAAACCATTATAACCCCCCCCCCACCCCCCCCCCAC
>JBBKCR010152887.1:0-17759 GCA_037577295.1 Ladigesia roloffi
ACTTTCCAAATTTTTTTGTATTATGATGTTTTATTTTTCTGAGAAATGCTTGGTTTTCACCGAACCCATAGTCATATGGTACCGAACCGATATCGAGATGTCTGGCATGAAAATCGAGATATGAAAATTTGTCCATATTGTTCAGCCCTTGTTCTAATATTTCTTTTACCATCTAAAACAAAATATATATTTGCAGGGACATTTCATACCTTCGATTGACGCTGCATCTACCATCACTCTCTGCATCAACACGGGCTCCGAGCCAAAATCAAAAACGACAGTCTGCCTGAAGGTTCCAAAAATCTCTGTGTTAAAGGCCACCTCCACGGTGTAGAGGCAGTGATCCATGCCGTTCTGCACAAGGCCTGCTCCACTCCACTCCTGACAACCGGCCTCACACACCTGCTGGGGCACCTGAGCAGAGGCGTCCCCTGCAGACACAGCTGTGATTGAGAAGTGTGGCCGGTTGGCATCGTAAAGCAGGGCAATCCGGTGAAGGGTTCGGGCAGGCTAGGAACGCCAAGGAGAGGAGAAGATAAGTCATGTGGAGAGACCAGCATGAAGATAATGAGTCAAATCTGTGACAAGACGACCAGACAGAGCACTAAAGCATGTCAACTGACCCTCAATCTCCTATTCACTTCACTTCTAATTAAAGGTACAGGTCTGCTTATTCCCAAATGTTTACATTAACTATTCCCTGAATCAGCTACATGTTGGCCATTTAAAATTCACCAGTAATCCATATTAAGAATTTCAACCCATTTCATTCTCACCATAGTTCACAGATGGGCTGAAGTGTGAAGTTCCCCCAAAACAATTCACTGGTTATTGGTATAGGTTAACGCAGGACACTTGAATTAGAATTCTCTACTAATGCAGGTGACCTGCCAGGTCTGATGTTCATGCTCTCTCTCTGCCTACTGCCACCTTGAACTCCATACCACTCAAAAGTGAATGTGGCAAAACATTCCTTTAGCCAGTTTTACTTTAGTTCTGTCTGTAGCATCTGCTTGCCTTTCTTTTAAGGTTAATTAAGAAACAAATCAGATTTTATCTGTTCAGTGGATTAAAAAAAGTGGAAACATGTATTATATATTTTCGAAGGTTTGATCCATAAAATCACACCACATTTGAAAATGCTTAACATTCACGTATTGCACAGACTGAACTGAACCATATCCAGTTTATTGAGACCAATTATGCTATCTTGGACTCCCTACTTTGTCTGGAACAACTGGGACAATTCAATCTCTTAATGATACCCATGAGAATCTTGAAAAAGCTTTTTGCCTCCTAATGTACTGTGGTGATTCTGTTGGGCATCACTGCTTGCTGTGATATATGATCAAATACTAAACATCCAGTCAGTCCAGTCAGTGCTAATGTGGAAAACTCTAAACCTCCTACCTTGCAGTATAGGGAGAATGTCCACGTATGGGATGATTTCTTGGTGTTGACGGTGACTGACAGATCTGAACCATGTTCCACGGTAACCCCATCCACACAGTCATTGAGCTACAAAAATAAAGAGGGGGTGGTTAATATAAAGACATTAGCAACACAGTATTAGTAAAAGATTTAAGATGAATATGACGGAAGCAACAATGGCAAAATGGTAAAATAAACAACAAACTATTAAAAGCGAGAGATTTAAATACGCAAACAACCAGATAAATAAATAAATAAATAAATACCTTAAAGAAGATTTTTTAAATCAATATTACACAAAAAAAATCCATGTGGTGGTCCCTTATTCTCAATGTGACACAGGTTATATTCCATGCCAGGAAAGCATCACATATACACTATTCTTAAATCAACAAACTACAAATCTCAAATGGGCAACATTCATCCCAATACTAGATTACTGTACCAATGACTGACGGTGAGGACACATTTGTGTGAACTGTGAGCAGCAGCTGATCTTTATTAAAGAGCATACCACTTTCTCTGGACTAAGAGAGTTGATCCACTTCTCAATGAGAGCTTCCATGTAGTTCTCAGTATAGTGCTTCCCTTCCTGCTGCTGCTTCAGTCGGATGAGTCTGGAGGCATAACGCCGCTGCCACTCAGTCAGCTCCTCCTGAGAATGGGCTGATGTGCACTGAGCCCCGTACCGACACAGACCCTGCTCTAGAAACCTACACAAAAGGAAAAGTAACATTATAAAGCACAGGACACATCACAATAAATCTGCTGTCAGGAGTCTAAGATACAGCTAACCCAGAGTAATAGTGAAGGTTCAGTGAGTTTAACTTCTCTCTTTATCTTTCCATTTTAACTACATTCCCTACACTATTCCCATTCACATTTTTATTTTTCAACATGAAAACTGTAATATAATTTTCTACAATAAACCAGACAGAATGAGGAAGTAAGTGCGAAATCCTGACCATAATTTACAGTGCGCATAGTGTTTGCCAGCATCAACCACAACAGTTTGATTCATATACTTGTGCTACAGCATATTCCCAGAATTCATTTACCTGTCAGACCACCACGGAAGAAACCATGTGCCCTGTATTGTGTTCAATTTACAGCTTGAAAATTATATTAGCTAGCTAGAGAATAACAATCAGAACAATACTGGCCACACCCACTGCTCGCAGATCATTAAGATGACCACAGTCTTCACTCTGATTGTTGTAGTTTCAGCATTTGAATGAGGAGGGTTACATTGCCAGGTTTTATAATGCAACGTTCTAGTAAGGATACCACTATCTTGATCACAGTCTATATTAGGGATGCTCCAATCAGGATTTTTGCCACCGATACAAAGTACCGATTTTTTTGTCTAGGTGATCGGCCGATACCGATTCTGATGCTTCAGGTTTATATAACTGATATGTAAGCTCCCTGATCACCATTCGCTTTTTTCAGATTTTTGCCTTTGTTGTATGTGTTCGAGAGTGTGAATTTTCTCCTGTTGTGTGTGTGTGTGCATGCGTGAGAGAGTTTTTACATGGTGTGGGTCTGCGTGCGCAAGAGTTCTCGTTGTGTGGGTCTGCGTGCGCGAGAGAGTCTTCTTGTGGTGTGGGTCTGCGTGCGTGCGCGCGCACGAGAGAGAGAGAGTTGTCTCGTGGTGTGTGTCTGCGTGCGCATGTTGTGTGTGTGTGTGTGTGTGTGTGTGTGTGTGTGTATGTGTGTGTATGTGTGTGTGTGCGGGAGTTTATCCATACTTCTGTCTTTTATAATTAGGCGATGAAGTATGGGGTTCAGTACCCGTCCCTAGTCCCCCCTCATTGACGTCATCAATTGTGGTCGGTTCCTAAGATCGGCGAGTTTAACGAGTCCCGATCGAATCATAAAATCTGATTATAGGCCGATAGCGATCGTCCGCCGATCGATCAGAGCTTCACTAGTCTACATATTATGAATGATAGTCACAGTATTGGTACACACTTCCAATATACACCAGAATACAAAAAACACCATAAAGATTTGCTACAACCCTGCACAGAGGAAACCCTCCACAGATCAAAGCCATTTTTCCTATTAAGCCAAGACTTTACGATCTGGTTCAATATATATTTAATTTCAAAAACTTTTTCCTGAAGATACTGAAACATTCTCACATGTCAGATGCCAGAGGATCTCAATTACTATGATTTTGCTAAATGAAAGTAGGGTCAGGGTTGTAAGAATATGCAAACCCAGAAATAGAAGTGGATGGGCTGGGTGTACCTTTTGCACAATGTGTACTCCTCACTGCTTGTGACTCCTCGAGGTGGAGGCCGGAACTGCCATCCCTCGAGAACATCTGCCCCAAGTGCCAGGCAAACACGGATCAAGAGACAAAGAGGTAAAGAAGTAGAGTAAGAGAGAAGTAGAGTAAGAGAGAAGTAGAGAGAGAAAGACAGAAGTAGAGAAAGAGAGAAACAGAGAAAGAGGGAGAGAAAAGCATGTCAGTGCAAAAGACCAAGCAACCACGTGACTTTTGTTATGAAACTGAAACTGTCGGTTGGGGAAACTCACCCTCCTCGATCTCCTCCGGCATCTCTGTCACCATCTTACAGTTTACGGCCTGCCAATCAAATAAGCTTCATGACTCACACTCATATTTCAGATAAAGGTCCCAAAAACACCACAGAACCTCATAAAACCCAGGTCTAACAAATGTATAACATAGTAAGGCCATGGTAAAATGATCATTAAACAGTAAGGCACTGAATTTTTTAGTCACACCTCATTGGGCAGAGCCCGGTCTCGAACAGTACACAGATATGACCAATATGAAAACACTAACTTACCTCTATTTCAGAGAGGAGTATTTTCAGCCTTGTCATATCCTTAGCCATGATTCCATTCTTAAATAAACAGAGATTTATGTTAAGCATCACAACTTTCATGTTCGTGTTCAGCTACAAAAATCTCTAATAACCTTTTTGTAAAAAGCAGTTGATATTTTGTCAGCTGGTTAAAGGAACATAGGTTTGATTCCAGAGATTTTCCTCAATCTCTAAAGCGACTGCATGGACTTTCCATGCGGCACACCTGATTTAATCTAATGAAGTACTGACTGAGCCAAACCAGGTATTTGGTTTCAGCTGCAAGTACTACTGGTTTTCCAGGGGGAGAGGTCTGGAAATGGTTAAGTAACACACAATACGTACATAAAACTGCTATTTGCTTCAACTCACTTTTACTTATTTTCATAAAGCGTGTGATTTGGGGTATTTCTAACCATAATAAATAAATAAAGAAATAAAAATAAAGTAATGATTAATGAAGAACAATTAAAAACACACCTTTTCAGTAAAGAAATTGAAATTTCACATCGATTAAACATACTTTAGGGTTTGACCAAAAGTAACTGGATATAAAGGACAAAAATTTTAAGTAAATACACATATTGTAATTCTCAATTTCAGATTATTTGTGTAAAGTTATCTTCCTTACGGTTTGAGCAACAGTTCTGAATTTATTTATTCAGCGTATCCACATTTATCTGCAATAAAGAAATTTTTAAACTAGGTGTGCAGTCAGAAGTAATTTTATCGTTTTGTGACTTTGCCCAATCTGTGTTGCAGTTTGTGACATGATCGTGTAATGATTGGATTTAATAATGTATTTGAATGCTGCTGCTACACCTACACCTAATTGTTGTAGCAGAGTTATGCACAATTTAACTCTTTGCCGTACAGTCGCCGCCTACGATAAAGTTAGCTTTTTATTTGAATGCTTTTAGTCAAACAGGCACCCGATTTGTATTATTCAAAATCTTTAACGTAACTTTCTTTTTTGAAAGTGCATATAGCTTTATTCGTGTTTATACATGGTGTGATTCAAATTACATTTTTAAAAACTAAATTAATAAACAAGTAAGATAATTCATTATCAATACATAATGGAATTAGCCCTAAAATTCCACAACTGACACACTCATATGTTAAGTGATGCTCTAGTATAGAAATAAAGGAAGATTAATTTACCAGTGGTTCTCCATAGAGGGCTTTAGAGAGAATGCTGAGGACCTCCTGTAGGCTTCCATCCAGCAGCATGTTCTGAAGCCCTGCCCGGAAACTCCCGTCTCCTTTTCCCAGCTCCTCAGCAAGCACTATACACACACACACACACAGAGAAATAAACGAATACATTAAAATGAATCCAAAACACCCTTAAAAGGACAAGTTCAAACTAATTCTGCATTCTCTAAACAAGGAACTCAGAAAGCTAGCAAACAATACACACTGGGGGGCTCTCTGGATGTTTAAAAAGACCAGATGCCAGTTAATTCAAGGTAAAACCCATAAATGTTCTTTATGGAACACAGTGTCTAGTATCAGGACTAGAGCAAACCTGATCCACAAGCTGCCAATTGCACACCTTTCTAGTGTCTAGTGTGTAAGCTACACTGTCTGGTGAAGCCTTTGATTATCTCTTGATCTTGGGGTCAGCACTTGCAATCACTTTATAAACAAAACAAGTTATAGACTCCAGTTTCATTGGTAGATTTATTTAAAGGGAAATACAATTTCTACTCACCGTGCTTACAGTCCTCATCAGCTTGATCATAGTCCTTCTGAAGAAAGAAGACACAACAGATGTTATGCTCTTACTCAGCAACGGGCAATTTCAGTTAGATGAGCAAAAAACTGCCCCATTTCTATCTGCTCACTTCACGCACCATTTTAATTATCACGAATTGTATTGGGGCAAGATATTTGATGCCCAGTCCCTACACTAAGCTTTTTTTTGTTGTCAACATAAGGAAATGCTTTGCACCTAAACCATTGCCAGCTGTTTGGTGAAAAATAAATAAATAACTCCAAATGTCGATTGCTTCTAATTACTAAGAGGTATTTATTAGTATTAATTCAAATTTTGTGTACAATCCAAGGCACTACACATGTTCCCAAAAACTTACAAATATTAAAAGCATACTTTTCAAGAGCATTCAACTTAAAATAACCGAAGAAAATAGTTGTAATCTTAAGTTGTAATCTTAAGCCATGGGGCTGGCTCACTAGGCACTCACCAGCTGGAGCAGGGCTGCAATTCGGTAGAGCAGAGCACGCCTGCGGAGGAGGGCCGTGTTGGGGGTGGGGGGGCATGGTCCCAAGGCCAGCAGGGCCTCTGTGCTGTGGGCCACCGCCGCCTCATACTCCCGTCTCACTAATGATCCAATGGCTTCTTCACATGACTTCTGTGGTCTCCTGTCCTCCATGACTCAGGGACAGAATGTCTGACAGAGAAATAGAAAGTGGAGGAAATATGGAACGTGCGAGTTCAGTCCAGCAATTCCACAGACCTGCACATTTTGGATGTGTTCCCTGCTCTCCTAAGCAAACTAGCAAGCTATTCCCGAGCAAAACAGACATGATGGAGTCTACACAAAGTCCACAACTTGCAGTTTGTGGTCATGCTTAAATGCATAGTCAAGTGAAATATTTCTAAAATTGAGGAGGGATTTTCTGCATTTTGACATTTTTCCCTGGTTACAGCATAGGGATATCATCAAGCAGCGTCCTCAAAGTGGCCTGGCTGGATTCTAATTCTTCAATTCAGGAACAAACTGGACTTTTAGGTTGCCTGTTTCACATTTCAGCCAAATGGACAAGACAAACGTTTGGTCAGGAAAAACATAGTGGCACTGCAACTGAAGATACCACCCAAGCAACATGCCTGTAGTCACAGGGCATTTGAATTTTGCGTAAATAGAAAATGAAAGAGAAATATCAATATTTTTCTCACACCTCTGATATTCCTCCCATGCCAAACGTCATAGTATCGAGCTGTTTTGGAGAAACTGACGTGGAGTTAAAGTTTTCCATTCCATGATAATTGGGCCGCAACGGTAACTTCCAGCTGGTGTAACCACGGCTCTCTAAATAGACATTTACATTTTCCAGCCTCAGACAAGCGAATCAGGAATGCTTTTCAAATCATATTCACCTTTTGCTTCAAGAGAAGTGCATGCCTCTTGTCTGTGAATAATGGGACTTCTTGCACAAAAAAAGGCACACTTAGACTAGATTACACAGACAACCTATAATGCAAAACTTAAAAACCTTGTGGAAATTTGTGAAACACACTACTGGTTGTTTGCCAAAATCAAGGTCCATATCCTAATAATGAATGACACGTTCCCTCATGTAACATCTAACATTAGAAATATGTGGAAATGTGTGGCATCAGGCATAGGGCCTCTGTTCTGAGCGATATCAATCAAATATCAATATTTCTCAAGAAATTACCACCCTGGAAGTATTTGAATAAAACATTCCAATGAATGAAAGCATGTTTCCAGCAACACTGGGCTCAAGGAATTAAAAAAACAGACCAGACACTGCTTCAGGGCTGTTTTGAGGAAACCTACTACATAGTTATATATTATAAAGGACCTAAAGCAACCGGCAAATGACATGTTACACACACTGAAAAAGCAAAGCACTGGGCACAAGGATGCTGCGATTTATGAAATAATACCCACTAATGAGCAACACCTTCAACGGTGAAAATCAAGACTACTGTTTGTCAACAAATTACATATGGCCCTGCATTACTGGATTGATAAATAAACCTCATCTAATCACACCAAAAAAGGCAACACAAGAGACTTAGAAATATATAAACAGCCTATCTTTGGATTCCGGGTCAGTTAATAATAGATGTCCCTTCTGAGTGGATGTGTGGGCGTGTGTGTTGCATGTCTATCAAGTGAGAGAAGGGGGTAAAACTAACAACAACTAACATAAGTCTTTCTGTCCCACAACATAGAAAAAGAATCAAACTCTCAGAAGTGACAATTAACATTAATCACGTTCATCTATAACCCAACTCATACCTCAACTTCTACTAATACTTCAAAATTTTGTATACTCCAACTCCAAAACACAGTCTAGTCCAGACTCCTTTTTCTAGTCCTGGCTTCTTTTACTGTTTCCCTCAAGCTTTTTTTGAGGGGGGGAGGAGAGTTTTTCCCTTTACCACTATATCACCCTCTCCTTAGGAGCAGGGGAGGGGGTGGATTTCTCTAGAGCTGCTTTTAGGGGACAATGTGTGTTCCAGATAACAATAAACACACACACAGACACTTAGACACACGACAAAAACTACAACTAAAAATGAACAGTAATAGTTGTTCCAATTAATCTGATATTCCAGAGTAAAGCACAGGTTGGTGGTTAAGCTGCGCCTGGGCTGCAGCGCGACGTCTCTGGCTGTAGCTGGTTGCTCTCTCGGCCTTGAGCTCCAGTCGCCCCCGTAAAGAGGTGCTAACACCACGCAGAAAACAACCACCACACACCACAGACTGGTAGAAGTACACAAACACACACAAGCGAGTGACAAACAAAAAAATAACTCAGAAAGGTGAGGTCTGGGTTTGTTGTCCAGACGGGGGGCTTTAGCCAGGCTGCTAGCTCTGCTCGGAAGCTCGCTGCTAAAGGCCCTTATTGTGCTTCCAAAGCTGCTACGAAGGACACCAGAGCTCGTCTGGACTCCTGACACGCACAGAGCCCAACACCGACAGTAACTCCGTCCGAGAACCGAGGCGAGGCACCGGCTCCTACCGTTCAGGAGGCGCCCGGACAAAAAAGGTGTAGGAGGAAGTCTGCGCTTACCTAGCTTTACTTTCTACGCCATCTTGGATCCACTTGTCAGCCGAACGCACGGCATGATGGGGAAACAGTCCTGCGCCGCCCGGCTTCCTGGAGCACGACCGAGTCCACCGGCCTGAGATACTTCAGGAGCTGTTTATCTCTCAAAAACAGGGAGAGCCCAGCTCAAACTATCGTTTATAACGTGTAAAACGTGTTTTAAACGTTACAGACTGGTTCTTCTAGTTACCCGGTTCGACTGCTCTTCTCCTCAGTCTTGTTTGTGTTTGTGAACAGCAACACACCTCACAAACATCACATTTCTTCTCTTCTGATTTTTGACCAATTCAGAAACAACATCTGGAAGGGCATCTTCTGGTGCGTTAGTACTGTTGCTGTTATTGTCTCATGCGTCCGGGCATCAGAGGATACTCCAGTGTCAAATATACAAGTACACCCACTGTGTTAATACATACATATATATCCACTTCTCTTGAGGTAATGTACACTCCTCTTAAATCAGCATATTTGAGCATGACAACCATTCCAGGTTACATTCCTACACATGCATATCATTCTGCTTCATGAGGAACTGATTAGTGATCACCCGAATCAAATCTTGTTTAATGAGGAAAAGTATAAACAAACAGAGCTTTAATAAACACTTTCCTCTTGTAATGTGACCAGTTGGAAGGCAAAAGTCTACAAGAAGTGCATTAAAAATGATTATTGCCATTTTGTTTGAGTGAACAAGTTTTTTTTTTAATTATTCAAGTCCTGTAAACACTGCATAATTTCTCTTATTTTGGTGTATTTGTATTTGGAAATTAGGAGAAACATTGTCAATAGTCAGCTAAATTTCCTTAAAAAATATAGCTATAAACTGTTTGGTACTGCCCAGAGAACACAGATAAGTGCGTCTTGGGATGGTGAAATAACGCTGCACTCAGAGGCAGGAGGTTGGAAGTAGCCAATTCAAGAGCCTTATTTATATCTCCCTGCGGCTAATTGGATGGTGCCCTTTGAAACATTCCAGAATTTCCCTGGTGGAGCTTCCTGAGTTTTCACAGGTTTTTCATTTTATTATTCTTAAAGCCCTGTATTTTTATTACTGTAAATTAAATTAACTTATTACTGTGTTTGCCTGCTTATTGCCTGCACATTACTTACACTGAAGTCTATATAGGGGTAATAGAGATATTTTACATTCTGGCACTGGGAGATGTATTGTATTAATCTGATTTAAAAATTAAATTAAATAGGCTCTACGGTAGCATGTTTCAACAAGGCAGCATGAATCGATACACTGCTTATAAGTAAATATTTTAAGAAAATACTTTTTTCTCTGTTCGAATGCTCTTCTCTGCAGTCTTTTTTGTGGTTTGAACAACAAAACACCACACAAATATTACATTTCTTGCCTTCTGCTTCTTCACCAAATTGGTTTACATGTTCCAAAATGACCTCAGGACACCCAGTTCTAAACAGGCGACCTAAAGAGCAACGTTTTCCCATTAAAAGGAGAAGTCCATCTACTTCCCCTGAAGTGGTGAGTCTTGTATCTACCTACAGATTAAGATTTTTTTTCTGAAGGTTTTGAAAGGATCTGAGGTTCAAGATGGCTCCAACGCAAATTAGCCTTTTTGTTTACAACCCAGAAGGACCAGTGAAACTACATTTATCTTCTGAAATTTGATATGCAGGGTCAATGTAAAATAGTGGTAAATTGTAAAAAAAAAACATTTTTAGGCCCTGTTTTGTGAAGCAACAGTCTGCACGTGCCTTTCCTCCACAAACGGCTTAGATGTCTGTCTTATGTCAAACTGTTATTTCAAAGTTTGTAAAGCAATATTTCAGACAGCCATTAACATTATGCGAAATCTGAATAGCTTTTGTAACACTTTGGACACATTTTCACATCAGACTACTAATGACTTAATGACTTTCTTTCATATTTGGATTTTTCATGTGATTTCATACTTCTAGCAGGAGCTCCATCCGCAATTTTTATGCAAATTACATGTAACTGAAACAATACAGCTTTAATTAATTGGTAACAGAATAAAAATGACAAGGTAAATGGGACTGAGACACTGATGTAATGATCGGTTCTTCCAACTAGAGACAATGACCTTGTCAATGATCGTGAGGTCCCTGCTGGTCTTTATTGAGCATTCTTGCAATAGTGACTTTAAGTAAGGGCCAATGTCTTTAAGTAATGGTCTCAGATGCTTTAAAAAGTCGCTTATTTTCGAAGAATTCTCCCAGGGTACATTGAGGCCTGGCACAGCCGCTCTTCCATCTTGAGGAATAAGGGAGTAACACAAAACATGCACACTTGGTTTTGTATGAGAAATAGATGTATCACAAATCATACATAGTTTTGTTTGAGAAATATATATAGTCATTTAAGGGAGCATATAGTAATGAGAGTCTATGATCAAGACCATTTTGGAATACAGTAAACCCCAATTCAAAGAGTTTTTTTCATAGTGTAAATCCTAAATATGCCCCTCAAATATTAATTTCATTTTAAACCCTTTTCCCTTAAAGAAATGTAAATGTAAATCTACATTATTATTGTACAGTTTACACTGAACTCCTGCAATGCTAGAATGTAAACTACCGATATTAACTCCATATAGATTGTGCTGAAATTTATGCATGTGCATTTTCTTTGGCATAAGCAGAGTACATGCAGTAATAAATTAATTTAATTTACTGTAAAAAAAAATACAGGGCTTTGAGAAGAACAAAATTAAAAACACGAGGACTCGAGATGCACCACAGCGAAAATGCACAGATGTGTCACAGGGTTGCAGCCAATTAGCAACAAGGAGAACTATAAAACTTTCGTGGTTAGGCTACTTTCAAACCTGCGTCTGAGTACAGCAAGGGATTTGTCAAAGGACACTACCCAATCAGCAGCATCAGAAACAAATAGCATTCTCGGATTAGCTACTTTCAAACTTCCTGCTTCTGAGTACATGGGCATGTTTGTGTTTCTCTCTACAATACAAAAGTATTTATAGTTATATTTAAATGGAAATGTGGCTGAATTTACAGTAATATTTATGTTTTCTAGGCATGTTTTCTTGTGGATTACAAAGCACAGACATACGTTGTTCTGGGTAACAACATCCTACTAAATGCTGTACATATAAATTCATAAAATCTAAAATCCAAACATTTGAATCAGTGCATCAGAATCATAGTTTCCCTATTGTATGCCTGAATGTTAGATTCCAAAAAGACAACCACAAAATAAAAATCCTTGTTTTAAGATGCTGTATCATCTAAACAAATATTCTCGTGTTCTGGAGGCACTCTGCCCTGCATAGTTGAGTGTTTTCTCGGTTCCCAACACAACTGATCCAACTAATCACCCCCCTGAACCAACTTACATGTAGGTGAAGTCAGTGTATTAAGACGGAAAAAGCACCAAAACAGGTAGATCAGTCTTTATCCAGGACCTGGGTTAAGAACCTATCTGTGACAAATTCCATGACAAAAACTTTTGGGATCTGAACTCTGGAATAGGTTCATCAGAATATATTTTACAGTTGTCTAGCACATGATCCTAGAGAGAATTATGCATTCTAACACACAGTCATTGTTTATTAGTTCCGGGTATACATTTTTAATTTAAATTCCAGACTTTCTCAGTGCATCAGTTATAATTGAGTTATTTGGCGTCTTCAAAGACATTCCAAAACATTAGACAAAATTCTTTTTGTAAAGTCACATGGATCCATCCATTTTTTTCAATACATTTTAGAATGCAATGCTTCAAATAAGTGCATTATTATTATTATCATTTCTATTATTACTATTATGTTTAATGAATATTGAATATATTTTTGCATGCTTTAAGTATGTTTTGAATTGCATTGCACTACTGAGTACAATTTACAAAGCTGTAGGCACCATGCAAAGTTCTAGAAACCATTATTTATGAACCTCTTTGTTTTTCCATGGCATGGGCTTTTTAAAATATTTGTATTTAAGTACTGCTAAAATGCCAAAGGCAGGTGTAAGTAAATACTTGACAGCATCAAAAAAATTGTTAAAAATATGATTAATTCCAAATGTGGGTCACATTAACTGTAGAGAGAGTGGTGTGGCCTGTATCATGGAAGCATTATTTATGCACTTATACTGTTTTTCAACCTCCGTGAAGTTGGCACCACATCAAAAGAAATGATGGTATTTATGTGCCCTTCAATATAGTTGTGTTAAAGTAAATTAATGGAAGGATATAATTAAACGAACTGAAAACAGTAAAACAGTGTTATTTCCAGATATGCATCAACTGGACCGAGGCGTATAGCTTGAAAGCATTCTTGGTGTTCCTCTTTGTTTTTCCATGGTGTGGGCCCTTTAAAGTGGGTGTGTTGTGGGTGTGTTGGAGGAGGATCCACACGCTCTGCAGTGCAGGGCAGCTCCGGGAGGAGTGAAGCTCCGCTGGGGGGAACACGCTGTTGTAGCGCCGCCTGGTGGAGTATCTGCGAAAGGGTGTTGTGGAGCAGCACGAGGTTCTCCCATCCACACACCGAGCATCCCAGCACACTTCCGAGGACGACGGGTGGACTGTTTTTTTCCAAGACCACGAAAGCGGATCGATTTATTTGGGAAAGAAAGGGCTGAAACTGGCGTTTGTTTTTTTTATTCTGAGATGACACCGAGACCTCTCTGGACTCGGAGTGGGACAGGAGGGCTGCTCTGGTCCGCATGAAAGCTGGACGAAGTGGAAGAGACGAGACACTTCAGCACTGCACAGGTTTAGAAGATGCTGGCAGCAAGCAGATCAGCTCATTGTCTGCAGAAACGTGTCTGAAACGCCCCCCCCACTCCCCCGTTGTAAAGAGCACTTCTTCATTCTCATCAACACAGCGTCGCTCCAGTGAAGAGCCGTGACGAGCACAAGCTGCAGCGTCCAGATACCTTTTCTGGTTTTTGCTTATTTTAGCACGTAATGCTCGAATTGGTTTAGATCAGTGTTAACAGTGGACTCATAATTTCTAAGCAAGGGCAGAAACGCGAGGAGGACCATGGTGATGAAGGAATACAGGATATGCATGCCTCTGACGGTGGAGGAGGTAAGGTTGTTTATGTTTATGTTCTTGACTTCTGCTGCTATGTTGCTACAGAAGGCTTAAAAGCTGCTATATTTGTATATAGCAACTTTCTAGCTTCACTGATCCTGTTAATAGCTGAGACTGCTGCAGTTGGTGTGTGTGTGTGTGTGTGTGTTTGTTTGTTTGACCTGTGTGTTTGCCTTTCCCCGCACTGCATTAAGGTAATGGAATGGAAGACTGGCCTGATTGTAGACTGCTGCATTCACATTTGTGTTTATGCTGGTCAGTTTGCCACATTATGATCCAGCAATAGTTCAGGGGAATACCTCAGTTTCAGCCCTAACTTTATCATCCCGCCCGGAGTAAAAGCTCTTTAGCCGGACCCACAACCGCTTGGTGGTGCTGTTGGAGCTCCATAACAGTTTAGGCTGAAACTGAAAGTTCGTGGTTTTAATTTGTTCCTCAACCGAGATGTCATAGAGTGTGGAAGTTCTGGAAAATAAATTTTTTCATGAGCTTTAATGGCCGCTCACGGCTTCTTTGCAACTTTTATGTATGAGTTGGTGTGTGTGCACACACACTTGAGTGTCTGATTGTGTATACACACTATATGGAAGTTTAAATATAGTATGCCCGACCATTACACCAACAGGGCCTTTAATGACATTGCATTTAAATATAGAGGCTTTCATTTGGAGTTGTTCCCCACTTTGCAGCCCTAACAGCTTCCACTCTTCTTGGAAAGCTTTCCACAGGAGTTTCTTGAAACTATTCTGTAGAGGATTTATGAGGCCAGGAATTGATGTTGGAAGGCCTGGGTCATGACCTCAAAGTTGTTGAGGTCAGGGCTCTCGAGTTCTTCCACACTGAACATCCAACCATGTCTTTATGGAACTTGCTTTGTGTGCTGGGGGCACAGCCATGCTGGAATAGAAAAGGTTCTTCCCTAAATTGTGTTCACAAAGTTGGAGACATTGTCTTGTCCAATGTCTTGGTCTGCTGAAGCATTAAGGTCATTAAGGTCACCCTCCATTACTTTTGTCCCAAAAAATGTCTCTCTTTTTGAGGGATATTTGCTGGTCCTGAAAGGAAACACGCTGTTTTAAGGAAAAAATCAAATATTTCCTTTTGGTTACTGAGATTAGAGTTAGATGTAAGTATATGGGTAGTATTAATGAGATCCAGAGTTACACAAGTCAGTATATTGTCCTGCCTGATATATGTAACAATGCCTCTTTGTGTGTACGTGTGTTTCTGTGTATAAAGTGTATTACACAAGGCCAAATATGTGCTGTGTTTTGTGATCAATAGAAAGTCAGCCATGTTCTGTTATAAACTTGCAGTTTTGTTTCTGCCTGGTTGTTTTTATTTTTACTTCACTATCTTAATCAGTTGTAGACGTTTTGCAGAGTACAAATAAGACATGAATGACATTTAAGTATTTATGGTATTTAGGATCAGCATTCAGCAATATTTAGCTAAGAGTTAGGGATCAGAGTGGGAAAATGTCTTCCAATCAGAAAAGCACACCAGATTTTCACTGGACTGTAATGTCCCTGTTTCCACACCCCTGTCTCTATGAAGTAACTGGAACATTTAAGCCAGCTGAAGGCTAATGGTGTAAAATTATACTTAATATTCAAAATACACTAATAAGCCTGGAACAAATGGCAAAAATGACAAGGTTAAATCAGGTAGGTTTATTGGTATTTCAAACATATATATAAATACATATACGGCAAACGGCCACTTTTCCCAGGGGTTACGTTCCAGGAACACCTGTGTATAATGAAAAACGCTTTGTTATGTGGTTAAAACATGCATAAATTGCCTATTTTATAGTGTAAACCCTAAATATACCCCCAAATATGCTCCCAAAACACTTTAATATCATTTTAAACGCATTACCCTTAAAGAAAATGTAAAGATCAACCCGAATCCACACTGTACACTTTAGACTGACTTCCTGCAGTGCTAGAATGTAAAACGGATGTTACCCCTGTATAGACTCTACTGTAGTTCATGCATGGATGTTTTCTTTGGTATGTACTGTCATTTTCTTTGGTAAAAGTAATTAAATACAATAATAAGTTCAGAGACTTTACAGTAATAAAATAGCTTTAAGAAGAACAAAATGAAAAACACGAGAACACTTGAGACACTCAACAAGGGAAAATCTGAGCTGCTGCTTTGTTAAAGGGCTGCAACCAATCAGCAGCAAGGAGAAATCAATAGCGTTATCGGATTGGATACTTTGAGTTCCGTGGTGTTTCACCATCCCAAGATGTGCTATGTTGTTCTTTCGACAGTACGAAAAATGCAGTTATTTTTTATATGTAAATGTAACTGACTTAATATTAATATTTGTTTTACAAATAAGTAATTATATTTTTCTTGCTGGGTTAATGGTAGGGCACGAGGACGAGGGGGCTTGGCAGATGAGACATCACAAAAAAAAAAATTTAGTTAGAAAAAAAATCTGCATTGGACTGAAACAGCGACCCCTGATCCCCATTAAAGTGAGAGTTTATGGTATAAATATATAGAAGTGCACAGTTAAATGTAGCGGTTTTCCTCCAGGACTGTTGAGCAACACCACAAGACTACACAAATGAGTACAAGAAAGGATCAAAGAGAGAGTGCAAAAGGAACTAGTGTGAATAAATACAGTATGGCATAGTATATTCCTGTAGCAGACTCTTTAAGTGTGCAAAAATTCCCACTAAACTGCTCGTATATTTTGGTTAGTTTACGAGGGGGGTTAAAAAATCAACCTATTCTGTTTTACGTACGCCTAGGTATTTATTTTAAGCCCCTTATTCTACATTGGTCTTGTATTGATCTTGCTTTAATTTCACCCATAGGTCCATTGATGAGGTTTCTGTGGGTGTTAATGAACCAAGAACACTCATTATTGATTTTACAGGACCATATTCAACTTCTATGTTTTCAGTATAATTAAACTGACTGCTTTTGTTGGCATGCTTTTAAGACTAATAGACTTTGTTAAAACTGGATTCCCTTTTTATTGCCCCTCTAAAAAATAAATCCAGAAAGAAACACTCCTCATTACAATAAGAATTAACCACTGTAGGCAAATCAGACTTTGTGCAGTTTAGTTGATGTTGTTATTGCTCTGACATAATATCCTTGGATTTGCCCAGTAATACACAATCTCTGGGAGTCCTCTGATATTGAGAGAGAAAATGTAAGATGTGGCAGGTTGTGAATCATGTTCATATACCTGCTGTAGTTAGGACAAGTTAATGGACCCCTCAGTGCCTCCTATAAAAATTAAATTCTACCTTAATCCTGTGGGTAGGAACAGTTGTCCATCAGGGACCTCAGTTTATAAGAGTACAAATATGTAGCAGCATGAAAACACCCTTAATAACACCAAATAAGCCAATTAAGCTTATCCAAAGCATCTCTGTACACCTGGGACACTTATCTGATTAGATAATTGGTTAATATCCAGGATAATAACGTGATGTCTTTGAAAAACCAGCAGTACCACAGAACATAAGTACTAATCTAGCTTTGATAATCTAGTATTGCAAAGTAGTCCACAGTCATTTAATTCAATGGCTGTCTTTTCAACATTAAGGCCCACCTTTCTATGTTGCCAAGGCCCACT